>VZTN01009285.1:96045-198991 GCA_013400515.1 Erpornis zantholeuca
GGTTGGGTTGGGTTGGGTTGGGTTGGGTTGGGTTGGAGGGACCTTAAAGCCCACCCAGTGCCACCCCTGCCACACCTCCCACTGGAGACCCTTCCTGTGCACCCAGAGCTGTTGATTTTATTAATTAAATAAATGTTGTCAGGGCTCAGGGTCAAGACCCTTTCATGGGCTTGGGATAACACAACAAGAATTTGTACTCACCGTGACACAGGCAACAAAAATAAAGTGAAACACCTAAAGCAAAGGCAGGTTTTGAGCCCCAAAAGAGTAACTGGTTTGGGCTCTCAAAAATAACATCCCAACATACTCTGAGGGCAAGCACTCACTTATTATAGAGCATTAGTCACTCCAGCACACCTCCAACCTTGCTTTTTGTTCTTTTCATTTCTTCTGCACAGGCTTATTTTTAGAGGAACTCGCTGCACTCGGATTCATGTGCAGAAACTCAGCCTAAAATATCAGCCTTTAAATTAATTCTATTCCCCCTCCCTCCAGCAAAACAACTAAAATTACACTGCCTGGCGGATCCCAGGCTCTGCCTCTCCCCACCCTCTGCTTTTCGTGGAGGACAAATCTCTGCAGTCCATGTGCCGTGGCTTGGCTCAGCCAATTCCACCTAAGGGTGTTGAAAAAGATTTTGTGGCTCTCGTTTCTACTGAGCTCCCAAGTTTGGGAATAATTCCTCTGGATGAACAGCTGGAAGTGTAGGAGGATCCAAAAGGGTTTGGTCCTGGAGTTTAAGGCTGGCTGGGACCCCTTCTGGTGGCCCCAACAGGGAATTCTGGGCATCTTTTCCAATATCCACAGGGTTTTGGAGATCTCTGATGGTTCTCTGCTGGTGCAGTTCCTTGGAAACTCTCCTGAGTTCCCTGCAGTTGAAATCTGTGATTAATGTGGTGTTAATCAGCTGCCAATCATGGCAGTTATGGATAAATTCTAACCTGGGAGACTCCAGGATGAGCACCAGGACAGGATCAGCCACACACTGTTGGAAATGTGCACTGATCTCATTCCCTAAGTTAATTCACACCACAGCACTGAGGTTCCAGCAGCTGATCCAGACTCTGGAGCTCTGGGCACACATGGAGGCACAATCCTCTTTTTCCTGAATGTGTGTGCTGGAAACACTTCATGCTCCCAATCAGAGCTCCCAAGGGTTTAACCCCAAACATTTCTGCAAGGATCTGTTTAGAACTTAGCCCCAAACATTTCTGCAAGGATCTGTTTAGAACTTAACCCCAAACATTTCTGCAAGGATCTGTTTAGAAGAGTCTCTGTTTGTCCTGGGATATTTCTCTGTGTGGGCTCATTCTGCACTTCAGTATAAATTACAAAACTGTTTTTCAGGCTGTGGCTGCAACACAAACCTGCCCTGGGGAGCAGCCAGGGGTAGAACATCAGGATTTGGGTGTGGAAATCACCCAGAGAGTCACCAGAGGGGTTATTGGTCATCCATGCCCTGGGATATCACCGAAATCCCTGCAGTCTTGGTTTGGATGCAATAATAGGTTAAAACCAGTGTCCCGCTCGCTTCCAGACATGGTCCAAGGAAAGTTATGGCCTGATCCAAGGAAATTCTTTGTTCCCTCCTCACGTGCACCTTCCTCTCCCCTGTTCCGTGCAGGATTATTTTTCCTGGATCATATCCCTTCATCCTATATCAGCTCTCCCCCTATCAGGTTCTGTAGCTCCCACTCTCCATCATTCCTTGTCTCAGCTTTAATGATTGATGATTTAGTATCAATTAATCATCGATGATTTAATATCTTGCTTCACTAACTGGCATTTTCCTGGTTTTCCATCCTTCACCCCTGATCGATTTGACTGACCCTGAGGAGCATTTAAGGCAGGAGACAGTGACAAGGCTGGTGACAGTGACAAGGCAAGTGACAGGAAGAGGCCCTGCACTGCAAGGTTTGCTGGGCACTCAGAGCTGTGTGGGGGTGGTGGATGAGATCCCTGGGGCATTCCGAGCTCTGATCCTATGCACAGATCTGTTCAGACCCTCAGGCCAGCAAGAAGTCACCTCCTGATTTTCATTTCAAGAAGGAGCCAGCACCCGCAGCTGGCCACAAGGCACCTTTGGAAAGCCAGCACCTCCTGCTCCTGGCCTGGTTCCCTTGGCTTCAGGTGACAATTCTGATGAACTTCCCTCTGCCATTCCCTGCTCCGGGTCGGAAGTTCCATGCCCTTGATTTAAATCCAGCACTGATGGCTTTCTGTGAACCCACTCTCAAGGAATCAATTCCTTAAAAAAATCCCTAAAAGTTACCAGAGTTAATTCCTTCCCTTTCCCTGCCTGGTTTACTGCTGAGACCAAAGGGTGAGGCAGAATTCATGTCCTGCACTTTAATTTTTCCCATTATGGATCGAAGAGTGGATCCTACAGGAATTATCTCGGTGTTATGTCTATGTCTGATATATCTCCATTGACTTCTCCCTTCATCAGGATGCTTTTAGGTTTTCCTATGGAATTACTTTGGTATTATGTGGTGTCACTGCATGAGTTTATTAGAAAGAAATTGATTTATATCCTTAATTTATCAATTTATCCTCCCTTTGCAGCTCCATCATGGTTTACCCAGGCACTGTGAGTGCAATCAAACACCTCTGAACACAGGAGATGCTCTGGCGGGGCTGGGGGTTGCTTTAATTCCTTCCTGAGGTGTCTGGGTGCTGTGGGACTGGGTGTGAACGTGGGAGGCTGTGCCAGACTCGGGGCCCAGTTTGCAGTAATTAACTAGGTCACTGTCAGGGAAGGCAAAGAGAATTTGGGAAGTTTTTTGGGTGTTGAAAGGATGTAAAGTGAGGGAGGTGGAACCAGCTATCCGTGCTCCTCTCTGGCACAACCGAGCGAGGAGCCAGCAGCTCCGGGGCTCCTCTCCCATCGCTGCCCCGGAGCGTTTGCCCCGGAGCGAGCCCAGGCAGGCACGGGGAGCGCTGCTGGAACTGCTCCTCCTGCCCCGGGGCACCCTGCACATGTCCCCTCCTGCCCTCTCCCCACTCCAGCTCCCAGGGGCTCCTGGTTCCCCAGGGAAGCCGAGAGAGGTTTCTGGTCAGCTCCCTGGAAGCAGAGCTGGACGCAGGCAGCAGAGCGTTCCGTGTGCCACCCCTCCTCCTCCTCCTCGGGGTGGAGGGATGATGGAATTCAAGGATCCTGGGCTTCTGAACCCCTGCCCTCGAGTGGGTGATTATATCCCTTCAGAAATCCTTCTGCCCACGTGCAGAGCGGGGATAATGATGGTGATTTGGCCATGGAGTGCTGCAGGCAGTGACAGTGACAGTGAAGGGCTGTCCTTGCCTCGGAGCCGGCAGAGGATTCCCACCCCTCTCGTCGGGGCAGGCACAGACAGGCAGCTGAACTTCAGCCGCAGACACATTTCAGCACCCCCAGTCTCAGCTGCTGGCAGCTGGGGGGGTTGGATGTGCCAGGGACCGGGAAAGGGACAGCTCCGGGGACCATGCGGGATCGTGGTGCAGAGGGAGAAGAGCCCTCAGTTAAGGAGCATTCTCCAATTAAAGCCCAGCCTGGGATGTGGAACCCTGCTCATGCTCCCAAGGAATATCAGATGCCAGTGGGCTCCAGCATGTGTTCCTTTTTTCCCTTTTTTCCCCCTTGCTTTTTTCCCCTTTCCCAAGGCCTGCTGCCTGGTAACCGCAGTATTTTTGGGACTGATTCTTTTGCTAATTGCTCACCAGAAATAGCACCTAAGTTTGGCAGAGCTTTCAGGAGAAGAATGAAGGCTTTTCGGGGTGGGGAAAAAAATTCAGATATGCATAAAACTTGCACAAAAACCTGGTTTATTCGTCTTGCTCAAAATTCCCTGCTCAGACAGGGAATGTGCAGGATGGATGTGATGCTGACAAGTGGGAAAGGGTCCAGAAAAGCTGGGATGCTGTAAGGAGGTTAAAGTTCCAGCAATCCTCTTTTCAGCCCTAAAGAGAAACTGGAGCTGGAGGCAGAGGCTCTGCAGGAGCTCGTGGTGGATGTGCCTCACCTGGGAAACTCCCAGGGATGTTCATGCTCCTGATGGAACATGAGAGAGTGAAAGGAGGGAGCGGGAAGAGGGGAAAGGTTTGGGATCTCTCCCCTTCCCAAAGGCTGCTGTGCAGGGATAAATGAGACTGGAGAGAGCCTGCCCTGGGCAGCCACAGCAGGACTCAGGAAAAGGGAAAGATGGAATTGTGCTTTCGGGACCTGCAGCAGGTCCATCAGCTCCTGCTGGAATTCGGGATGCTCCTCACTTCTGCATCCTGGCTGGCAACGTGTCCTGGTTTGGGAGGAGACACTGGGAGCTGCAGAGCTCCTTCTGTAAGGGAAGGGTCCCCTCTTTTAGGAAGGAATTCCTGGCTGGGAGGGTGGCTCAGGGCTGGGATGGAATTCCCAGAGCAGCTGTGGCTACCCCTGGATCCCTGGCAGTGCCCAAGGCCAGGCTGGAGCAGCCTGGGACAGTGGGAGGTGTCCCTGGGCATGGCAGGGCTGGCACTGGGTGGGATTTAAGCTCTTTTCCAACCCAAACCATTCCAGGATCCCATAATTCCACAGATTATTAACCTGCATCTGTGCCTTTCTGGGTTTGCACGAGAAGCAAAACCAATCATTATCAGGGACCAAATTCCAGAGGTTTTCCTGGTGCTGGGGAGCAGCTCTCCCTGCTTTTCCTCACTGACTCCTGGAGTTAATTGAAATTTTAATGCTTTCACCCCTCCCTGGTGCCACCAACCCTCCCAGGCCGTGGGCAGCTCTGGAGCCCCTGGAATGCTGGAGGTGGGCACAGCAGCACCTGTGCTTGGGAGCGCCTGGAAATGGATGGGATGGAACTCCAGGCTTTTGTGTGAGCCCATCACTCAGCAGGGGATGCTATAATTATTTTGTACTGGAGGCTGATATAAAATATAGCCATTTTTATTTTTTCTGACTCACATATTTTTTATGGCAACTGCAGAAAAAAGAAAGCAGATAATGCCCAGAGAGGGGAAGCTGGAAATGAACCAGCTTGAAGCTGGAGCATCTGAAAATGAACATTTAAAGTAAAAATCAGGAAGAAAAGGAAGAAGTGGAGTTCTTTTTGTGTCATGTTGAGCCTGAGAACAAATGAAAAGACCACAGAACTTGTCCAAGGGTCCCCTAATTAACATGGGATCATCAAGTGGCACAATTCAGTCCTGCAGCCTTTTCTCATGTTAATTTTTTTTCCTTAAAGTATTTTTTTCATCTCTGGATGGTTTTTTTCCAAGGAAACTGGGATTATCCTGAGTGCCTCTCTTGGTGTGGCACGTTCCTGTTGGCAGCTGTTTGGATGGTGCTAATGCACCTCAGCAGCTGCTCTATTATTTCAGGCTGCTTTGAGGGTTAAATTTCCTCATTCATCTGCTATTGTTGGACAATTAAAGTCTCCAGAGAACCAGAACTCCTGGAATTATATCCTGGACACAACTGGAGAGTCCCTGTTTGGGAGGATTTGGAATTGCAGCCAGTCAAGAAACTCCAATTATGAGAAAAGCAGGGGAGATTTTTCATAGATTTACTCTTTTCCCCCACCCTGCACTGACATTCCTAATCCTAAAAAAAAAAAAAAAAAAAAATTAAAGTGAAGGAAAAAAACCCACAAAACAGCCAATCCTGACATATTTTCCTGGAGCATCTTCTGTGTCTTCCAGCTCAGAAGTGTAAGAAAAACCTGTATGGAGAGAGGGAGATGTATTATGAGGCAGCGACAGGGAAATGGGTTTAGGATTCTTAATTAAAAACTTTAAACTTTTATATTATTTTACTTAAAAAAAAAAAAAAAATGGAGAGATAAAACCCCCAAAAAGACAAACAAACAAATAAAAACTAGTGAGGGGGTGGCTGCTGAGCTTGCACGAAGTGATGCTTGTCAGATCATCTCCTGTGCACGTTGTGTGTGCAGAGCTGGGCTTTGGTCTGATTTACAGAGCTCCTGCTGCAGATTGGTTTGAGCTCCCACATCTTCCCCAGCAGCTCCAGGGTCCCTCCCAGCACCTGGGACATTCCTGCTTCATGAGAAGGAGTTTTTCACAAATATGGATGCAGCGAGAAACACAGAAAATGGGAAATGCTGTCCTGTCCCTGTGGTTTGGAAAAGCCATCAGGTGGGGATGGTGTTAATTTGAGAGAGTCTCTAATTAAGGGAATTGGAATTAGGTTATGTCCTTGGAATAACTGGGATGAGCTTGACTCTAAAGTCTGATTTTTCTGGGAAGATTGAGTATGATCCATGCCCGGTGATATCCCTGGGGAATCAATCCGTGAATCCCAAAGGGCAGCTCCCTCTCCAGGTGGTGCCACAGGTCCGAGCCCCTGACTGCCACACCCAAGGGGTTTTGTGGAGCCGAGTTCCTGAGAGGGGAAAGGGAATTTCTGGGGGTTCAGGGACAGCCTGGCTGCTCTGTGGTGTGAGCCATGTCAGGAAAATTAATCCACAAACATCGGAGGTTTATGTCCAAAAAGGAGACAGAGGAGTCCTGTAACTTTATTCGAATAAAGGGAGAGGCCATGGGCATTCCCCTGGGATGTCTCAAATTTTTGGAGGGCACAGCCTCCTTTCTATCCCAGTTTCCCGGCTGAAATTCCCTCTCTCTTTCCCCACTGGCTGAGCTACTTGAGAGGTGCAGACTCCCCGAATCGCCTAACACAGAGCCCTTTTCTTCTCCTCGTGTCAATCAGTGGAATTCCTATGGAATTTATGGCTCCTCCCACTGATTCTTCCACCTCTCAGTACCTGGCCTTGTCTAGAGGACCGCAGTTTGTAAAGACAACTCTGTCATTCCTTGTGCCGAATCGTTCGGGAGCGCTCAGTGTCCGGCAGCCAGGACAGAGCTCCGGCCGGGCCGGGCAGGCTGGGCAGGGCTCGGCCAGCACCGAGGGACGGAGGGGCCGAGCGGCGGCGGTGCCCGGGGCTGGGCAGGGCTGNCGGAGCTGTCCCTGGGCTGTCCCGGGGCTGGGCAGAGCTGGGCAGAGCTGGGCCGGGGCTGTCCCGGGGCTGGGCAGAGCTGTCCCTGGGCTGTCCCGGGTCTGTCCCGGGGCTGTCTCGGAGCTGTCCCGGAGCAGCTCGGGGGCACTGCCGAGGTTCGGGGAGCGCTCGGTTCTGCTCGGCTGCTGCTGAGCGCCGTGCGGGGGGGGCTGCGATTGTTGGTGGTAAATTTGTCCCTTTTAATGAGGCCACTCCTAATGAGGCAGCGTTTGGGAGAAGGGTTCGTGGGGCAATTCCTGCTCCTGTCCCGCAGGGCTGGCGGGGCACAAACTTTGCTCTCCTCCAGGACATCCTGGCATCCTCCCTGGCACGGGGCAGGGCGGGCTGAGGGCTGGGAGGGGAAAATGGGAATTAATTCCGCATTGCTGGGAGAATTTGTGCTCAGGAATGGATCTAGGAGAGGAATGCAGGGAGCCAGAGGAGCAGCACCTCCCCCGGGGCTGCCGCTGGGACAGAGGAGGCTCCTGTGCTGCACTTCGGGGCAGACTGGCCAATTCTGGGGTATTTACCCCAAAGGAGCTCTTCAAGGTGGGAAATATCCCTGGAAGGAGCCACGTGGGCACTGATTTAAGTCCAGTTTAGCATGGAGGAGCAGGCAGGGAATCCCAGGGATGGATTTGGGGTGCAAAGCAGCAACCTGAGCATCCCCCGGGATCCCTGTGCTTCCGTGGTCTGCAGTTGTGTTGGGAGCAGTGCAGATGAGATGAATTCAGTTTCCATGGAAATGGAGGCTACATGGGGAGGGTCCATTGGAGACAGAAAACATGGAAGAACTGAGCTGTTGTGGTGGAAAACCCTGGGCTTGCACAGCAGCTCCTGGTGGGTTTGGAAAAGCACCAGTATGTGTTCCTTTATTATTGTTATTATAATTATTATTGTGGTGACACTCAAAGGAGGCACCAAATCATGAGCCCACAGTGGTAGAAGCTGTAGAAACAGAGATCAAAGAGGTGGCCCTGGCCCAAAAAACCCAAAAATGGAGATATTTGTGTCTCTCTGAACAAATACTCCACTCGAATTATTCCATCTGGCCACTGAACCCATCCAACACAAGAAAAAACCTGGACAGAGGAGCGAACTGAGGATAAAAAGGGTGTGCAGAAGGTGAGGAGCATGCAGAGTTTTACCCAATGAGAGAATGAGAGACTTGGAAAGATCAGGAACATTCAAATGCTCTGCTGTGGTTCATTAACACAGGGCTGGGACAATTAAAGGTGCCCCACAGACAAGGAGCCAGTGCTCGGGTGGGGCAGAGCAAATCCCACCAGGATCCCCAGCAAAGGGCAGGAGTTGCTCTGAGCTGCTGTTTGTGCACTCAGAGCTGATTGTTGGAGTGCCTGTAACAGCACTGGGGATTCCATGCCAATCCAGGCTGCATTCATTTGAGTTGGGAGCTGTCAGGGCAGGAGAAGCATCCCAGAAAAAAGTGTCCTTTCCCTCACTGGATTTCATTTAAAAAAACCCTCGACACCCTCTGGATCTTTGTCTGTTGGCACAATATGGAGTTAGAAATCACCAACTCCCCCTGCAATGGGAAAAACCATGGAATATTTTCCAAGCTGAGCATTGTCTGCACATTGTGCAGAACAACTTCACCATTTTCTTTGCCTTTTGTTAATTTGCCTCTTTTAAAGTGCAGATTTCAGGTCGGTTGTTCCTGTTAAGAAACACCTCAAAAGCTCATCATGAAAATACTTGTTCATCCTGAAAGTGTCTTCCTGGAGCAGCTGTGACTCTGTGCTGTGCTGGAATGGGAGCTCCAGGAAATGGGATTGGACTGAGCTCTCTGCCTTGCACAGAGTGGGGGGTGGGAAAGCTCATCCAGAAAAGTGTTGGAGCCCAGGGAAGCCTGAAACTTCTCCTGCTCCTCTGGTGGTTTCTTTATATCCCCAGAGCTCCTCACAAGTGGCCTAGCCAGCGACCTAGGCTTTGGGAGAAGCTCCCTCCACTTTTGGGAGAACCTGAATGCACCAGAGAGGTGAAGAGATTTTTGTTTGGTGAACCACAGAGAGTTTGGTTGTAGTTTTAGGATCTTGCTCTGTGTATTACATAGGGACAAGATGGAGATTTTTGGGTGTGGTTTTTCCTTCTTTCTTCTTCTCCTCTCTCCTCATTCTCTTCCTCTCTCCTCTGACACCAGTTCCTGTGGTGTGTTGGTTGGTGGAAAAAAGTTAGTATAGAAAAGACATATCAATAAGATGAGGATTTACTGGTGTTGGAAACAAAATAAAACACGAATTGTTTCTTGAATGGTTGTTAGTAAGATATCAAAGGTAGCTGCTGATCTGCAGCCATTGCCTTTCTGCCCTGGTGTCCTTGGAGGACTCTGCCTCTGCCTCTGAGGTCTTGATGAGAAAAATAAACAACTCTGAAACAGCAAAGAAGATGTCTCAGTTCGTTCTTTCCATCATGAAGAACTGAAGGAAGAGAATCTCCAGGGCAGAGGACAGGGTTGGAGCTAGGGGTTCCAACTCCTCCAGGGGCACAGGCCCCCAACAATGGCGCTCAAACCCACAACACTCAGATTAAGAATCTCATGCTCTACCAACCGAGCTCTCTGGCAGGCCTGGGAGGGAGCACGAGGAGCTGTTCCTGCTTCCCAGGCTCTGACTGTGTCTCTCTGAGGGAGAGGATGGGGCTGGGCTGGCTCCAGGCACAGGGGAAGGACATGGAGCACCCCCAGGGCAAAGGGGATTCTGCAGAGCCCAGGTCCCTCTGGATTTCCTTTCTCTGTGTCTCATAGAATAGAACCTGTTCTGGAACAGAAAAAAGTGGCACCAATTCAGAGCTGAGAGTATTTTCCCTTGCAGGAGGACATGGACAGTTCCAGCTGGAAACCACAAGTCAGCACCTTGGGAGCAGAGGAGATGGAATATCACCCGAAATCTGCTTCCCTGACAAATGAGGGATATTTAATTCATATTTTGTGTTGTTTCTGTTGAGGTTCCGTGTTTGAACCAGTTGGGTAAAGCAAACTGGGGTGGGAATCCTGACACAGACACAGCAGTTGGACTGAGGCTGGGATGGAATTCCCAGAGGAGCTGTGGCTGCCCCTGGATCCCTGGCAGTGCCCAAGGCCAGGCTGGAGCAGCCTGGGACAGTGGGAGGTGTCCCTGCCATGGCAGGGCTGGCACTGGAGGGGATTTAAGGTCCTTCCCACCCAAATCATTCCATGATTCCATGTATGGTGGCCTTAAACTGCTTTCCCTTTCTCTTCCCTGCATTCCGGGGTGTCAGACAGCAGCTTCCCAAAAACTCTGGGTTAGCAGGAGCTGGGTGGTGGGAATGGGCTGAGAGGAGCAGTGGGGGCTCTGAGCCCTGCCCCTGCCAGTCAGGAATGAACTTCCAGCAGGAAGATCCACAGAATCCACATCTGCTCCCTCCCTGGGAGCCCGAACCCCAGGAACAGCTCTCATTAAAGAGGTTATTGCTTTAATAAGATCAGGAGTTTAATAAGTGCAGACATCGATAATTCCAGGGAATGTCCCAGGGCTGGGAGCTCAGGCTGCAGCTCAGCCTCGGGAGGAGCAGCAGGTCCAGGCAAAGGCTCCACTGTGCATGAGGAAATTGGGATTTGTTGTGACCTCACCATCCCAGCCTGACCTCTGCAGGCCCTGAGTTCTGACCTGTGCCTTAAAAACAAACATTCCTTGGGAATTCTGCCCTCTTTGCCAAAAGATTCGCCACGAGAGCAGCCCTGTCCCTGAGGTGGCTCTTGCAGGGGGTTTGCAAAACGAGCCCAAGGTGCCAGAAATGATCCCAATAATCCCTGTCCTCTGTGCCAGGTCAGTGAGGGAAAGGTTAAATTTACTCTGCAGTGCTGTCAAACACTGGAATGTCTGTGGCATTCCCAGCAACCTGGGCTGCTGTGAATCTCCCAACACCAGCCTTCTCCATCAGGAAATTCTGATTATTACCCAGCCCTCCCTGATAAGACACAGCAAATAACTCCAGCCAGGTACAGCCCTCTGGGGAAGGTTGAGGACGGGATCCTTGGGAAGATAAACAGAACAAAGCCACTTCCCCATCAATAATTTAATCTCCCTTGATTGCTGACTGATTGGATGGACACCCCAAAAATGTGGCACCTTCACAGCCCCTCCCATCCCTCGCTTTAATTTGCACTCTCCCAAATTTCAAACACGTTCTCAAGGTGACTCCGTGGAATTTTTTCCCCTTTCCCTCTTCACAAATGAGAAGCAGAGGAGTGATGGGAGGCCTGAAATGCAGCAAGTGCTAAACAGATTGGGATTTCTTTTTTGAAGCCATAATAGGGAAATGTTATTAGTGGGAAAATGAAATGCTTGACGTTGGCACTTTCTGGCAGCACAGCGAGCGAAGCTTTGGGGGAAGATTCTTTGCGAGGTATTAATGTCACCTAATCAGCTTCTCCAAGGAGACAGGATCACACAAATCCTCCCAGGACCTCCCAGCTGGGAGTTCAGAGTGCTTTTCACACAGAAAAGTTTTGGGAAGTCTTTTGAAATGCGAAGATTTCTTAGGGGAATCCTGAGGTTTTAGGCAGCAGCTGAGGGAAGTTGTTCCTCCTCGAGGCAGGATTTAGGGTCATGTGAAGTTTTGGGGCTGTTCTGAGGTCCTGAGTGAGCCCAGCGGGGTTGGGGTGATGGAAGTGAGTGAGCTGTGCTGGGGTTTTCATGGAAACCAAACAGGGAACCCTGGTGGTTATCCTGAGAAAGGAGGGAAGAGGATGTTCCAGAGCCACTGAATGTGTGCCTGTGTCTGTCTGGGGAGGAGGCACAGCCTCACTGGGAACTCAGGAGAGGTTTCCAGCCTCCTGAGACAGAGCAGATACATGGCACAGGAGGCTTCAGGAGGGACCTGCAAGGAGAATTTGGGCAGGAAAGTCAAGATTTGTTCAGGATTTGGGTGCAGCAGCTGAGCTGGAAGAGTTGCCTTGACCAAAATACAGAGATAATAGAGAAACAACATTCGTAAAAATAGTAAAAACACTCATTTCAGACTAGTAGTTGATTATAATTAATACTAATTTAATACTAAAAATAGGAATTTGGGGAGCAAAGTGAAGCAAAATGAGCAAAATTAATTTGGGGAGCTGTGTCTTGAGTGAGGATGGTGAATAAAATAAAGAAACAGTCCTTTAGCAGGGCTTTAGCTCAAGCCAAGGCAGTTTTAGGGCTTTTGCAGCACAAACCACGACAGAAAACCCCAATTTCCCGACCCTGTGATCCTGGCACAGACCTGGGACAGGGGAGGTGTCCTTGAGGTGCTGGAAAAGGAAGAGGTCTCTGCATTTGTAGGACTTTCATATCCTCAGGCAGCTCCTTTTTGCTCCTGCCGGGAATTCCTGGAGCCCAGGGAGTCTGGGAAGTCGTTCCCATGATCTCCCGAGCGATGTTTCCATGGGAGACAGATCCTGTCTCTGCACAGGTGAGGGAGTGGGGAAATCTCAGCCAGATGGGATGGGGATGGAATGCAAATATCCCCAGAACATCAAAAATTGGAATGTTTGAGCACCTGGGAGGTGATGGAAAAATAACAACCCATTTTCCAGGGAAAGGAACTCGATTTGCTCGGAGGCTGTGTCTGACTGGAGCAGGAATTGGAAAACTCAGCCTTGGAAAACTCAGTTCTATCTGCAGCCCATCAGTGCTGCTCAGCTCATTGCAGTTCCCATTTTCCCCTTCAGAAATGGTGCTACTGCCCCCGAGTTCCTTCGTGTGGCACCTGGAGTGTAAAATTATCATCATTCCTGTTTATTTTTGGAGTCACAGGTCACTGCCTGCCCCTTCTCCCTGAAAACCCTCACGGAAAGATGTTAAAATTCCAGTTCCAACAGAATTCCTGCTGTAAATATCACCAGGCCTGAAGGATTTGCATCTCCTTCCTAAAAGAGCAGGATAAATACAAATTAGAATAATGAGTTGTGACATAGAAAAGGGAACATTTCTTCCATGTCTCAGGAGGTTTGATGTGTTCTGGAGAGAGAGGATTTCCCTTGGAATGCTGGCCTGGGAAGCTCTGGATCACCAGGTGCTCCTGGTGCCCAAAAGAGTTTATTTTTCTTTGTTTTGCCTCCCCTGTTTCTGTGACAAGGATGGTTTGAACCTTTGTGGCCACACAGAGCCACAGCTTCTGCCATGAGCTGGAAAAGAATTTGGGAGGATTTTACCTTCCTTCATGGCCTGAGGATCCATTTCTGAATTGTCCCATCAGAGACTCTTTAAGTTTTAAAAATGCCAAACTTTCCCTCTTTTTTGTGTGTTTAGTGAATTGTAGAGCGAGGCCATGGCTGCTGGGCACAGACCCTGATGGAAAGGGTTTGGGTCCTGGAGCTGCAGCTGCGCTGAGACATTGGCTCCGTGTGGGAGAGAGCAAAGGGAAATGAGGCATCCCTGGAGCCAGATGTGCTGGGTGAGCCCTGAGCCAGATGTGCTGGGTCAGCCCTGAGACAGATGTGCTAGGTCAGCCCTTGACCAGATGTCCTGGCTCAGTCATTATCCAGATGTGCCATGTCATTCTTGAATCCAGACATGCCATGTCAGCCCCGATCCAGCTGTGCTGAGCTCAGCCCCGATCCAGCTGTGCTGAGCTCAGCCCCGATCCAGCTGTGCTGTGTCAGCCCCGATCCAGCTGTGCTGGGTCAGTACAATCCAGCTGTGCTGTGTCAGCCCCGATCCAGCTGTGCTGAGCTCAGCCCCGATCCAGCTGTGCTGAGCTCAGCCCCGATCCAGCTGTGCTGTGTCAGTCCCTATCCAGCTGTGCTGTGCCAGCCCCGATCCAGCTGTGCTGTGCCAGCCCCGATCCAGCTGTGCTGTGCCAGCCCCGATCCAGCTGTGCTGAGCTCAGCCCCGCAGCCTCTCCTGTTATCAGCAGCTGCGGTGCGCCCCTCCCCCTGCAGCCCCCGCGATAAGGGCACAGCCTGGGGAAGCCTCCCCGGGCCCGGCTCGGCACGGAACAGCTCCGGGAGGGTTCCAGCCTTGCCCCACTCGCCCCGAACTTGGCTCCCCCTGTGGCTCCCCCGTTTCCCGTCCCTCTCACAACAAGGTCCTGGCAGCTGTGGGCGCAGCCTCCCAAAATTCAGATTTAATCTGCTCCGATTTGATGTTTGCACGGCAGGAACACCCCGAGATCCTGCACGGCTTCTGGTGTGGTTGGTGCTGGGAAAACACCTTCTACTTTTTCAGGAGTTAAAATAGAGATTAATTACAAGTATTAAGGAATTCTAATGGATGATATGAGGGAAGTGGAGGTTTTGCCCCCAGCTCTGCTGATCTCTCACGTGAGCCCCAAACAGCTCCTCTCAAAGTGTTCCTCTGATCCTTTACAGATTAAAATTCTCTGGAAAAAAAAATCTCCTTCAATAAAGATGTGCCCAGCAGTTCTCACGATCCACAAGCTTTTGCTCTTTAGATATCAGTGCTATCTATAAATAATACATGGAAATTACATTTTCTGCCGTTTGTTTCAATGAATTTTCTTTGTCCTCCATGGATTACAAGAACAATAGGTGGAGATCTCTGATTTATTTGTGGGCTGACACATCCTCAGTTGTGTGCAGAACCCAAATTTCCCAACATTCCAATGGATAATTGGAATGTTTTATTTATTTATTTATTTATTCTTCCTTAAAAATGCAGCTGATTTCCAAAATGCCTCCTTAAAACTCTGGGTGTCAGATTCCTTTGCTGATTTTTCCATGGAAGTTTTCACAGTGTGGATCCTTTTGGGGAATCTCTGGCAGCCTCGTGAAACTCAGTGGGAAGCAGGAAAATGATCAAGAGCTTTGAAAGTGTGGGAATAATGAGAAATGTGTGGATTTCAGGAGCCTTGAGAATCTTCTACAACTCTGAGTCCACAGAATATTCCAATTTTTATCCCAAATCTCCACGAAGTCGCTGCCAAAAACCAAATATTTTGAGCAAAATCTAAACCAGGGACTTAAAATTGTGGGTTTAGTTCTCGTAGAGGTTGTTCTGAGTGGCAATAATTTAATAAATTTAATTATTTGGGGGAACAAGTCCTGCTTTTAAGTGTTCTCCCACCACACAAATCACTTTCCCTCCTGGAGCTGCTCCCACACATTCCTTTTTCCCCCTGATTCTCATCCCAGGAAGGTTCCAGTGCACAGGAACTGTGGCTCAGGAACTGAGGGAAAATATGGAAAGCAAGCCAATAATTCCCATGATGGAGAGATTATGGAAAACCTGAGCAGGGAAAAAAAACAAAGGATCTGACACTGAATTAGAGTGGTTTGATGCAAAATTTGGAATTGTTTGAAACTGAGGTGTGAGATTGGTTTGGGAAGCAATGAAATTCCAGGGGCACTGGCAGGGAGTTTGGAATTAGGGTGGGCAGGTCTGGAACCTGGCAGAGAACCAGCTCTGAACTTTATCTGAGCCTTTAAAATTCCCCTTTTTAAATTTCCTTTTGATTTCCTTTCTCTTCTGGAATTCCTCATTTTGTCAGAAGGCATAGGGGAAAAAAATGGGAAATCAGGGAAAAAATAGGAAAAAATAGGAAAAAATAGGAAAAAATAGGAAAAAATAGAAAGTAAGGAATCTCCAGCTGACTCAAGCTTTCCCTTGAGGATTTACAAACTCCATCCAGAAGGTTTTGCCCCTGGGAGAATCCTGCAGGAGCCTGGGGGGCTCCGAGGGAATGGGGAGGGAGGGAAGAGAATTAAATCAGGTTGAGACTTCATTCCCGAGCTGGCACTGAGGGCAAACCAGCAGGTGGAGCTTGGAATAGCTCAGCTGGGAGGAGCTCCTCGACTCAGACTTCCTGAAGCACGGTTTAAGTAGAAAAATGCATCATAAGTATAAAAGTCGTTAATTATATTTATTATAATAATATTATAAATTAAGAGGAGGTTATTTGTCTGAGCAGCAGCTTTGTTTGCTTCACTGATTCCATCTCGTTCTGGGAATTCTCAGGAATTCTGTGCAGGAATTCTCAGGAATTCCCACTTGCAGTGGGAATATTCCAATCTTTAACTCCTGTTTCAGGGTAGGAAATCCAGGCAGGGAATGGGAAGTGCTGGGTGCTGCTCAGACAGATCCTAACAGATCTGCAGGGAGCGTTCTCAGAGGTGCTTTGGAAAATTTGCCTTGGAAATGAGCAGTTGGAATTATGGAAGCAGCAAACTCTGGGACTCGTTTTATCCTTGTCCTCAGACGTGGAAACAGGAGCTCACTGCCTATAAAATGGGGCTGTAATTTTGGATGCTGAAGTCTTTAATATCAAGCAGCAGATCAGAGGGAAGTTGACACCAAGTTAAATTCCTGATCAGAACCCTTTTGCTGACATCATCAGGCTGACAAACCCAAGCTGTTGTTTGCATAGAATAAAAACATTTTTAGGCCAAGACCTGGCCTGGAAGTTGGGATCACCTCGGGGTTCCAGCTCCAGCACAGCCTCTCCTGTCCAGCATTTCCAGCAGCTCTGCTTTGCTTTCATTTCATGATTATGACTTAAAATGTTGCTTCCTGACATCCCCATGATGGCTCTTCACCTTCTGGAGGAAATTCTACTCCAGGGAAAGGACTTTTAAGATTATTCAGATTCTCCCTTCTTTGTTCCTTAATTCCATTTCATATTTTCTCCAGCCTAATTCCAACAAATCCAGGTATTTTCTGGGCAGGAGTGAGAGCTATGGATCCTGCAGACTTTGTGTTTAAAACCAAACCAAAGCAGGTCTAAGCTCCATGACCCCAAACCAAGTCCTTCCCTCCTTTTCCCGTGCTTTGATCCATTCCCCATCCTCTGGGAGCCATGAAGATTCTCTCCTGTTTCTCTCCTTATTTAATCACTGTTTGGTTGAGTGGCCAGTGAATCCTGCTGGATTCAATGCTTTATAAAGAGGAATTGTGTGATCCAGTGTAATTTTCCAGACTAAATTCCCTCAGTGAGTTTTCTGGGATGGGATTTGACCCAGGCTGCTGTGAAGGATCCCTCTCCTTTCCTGGGTGTCCCTTTCAAGGGGGCTCATTAATTGATTCATTACAAGTGAGTGTTAACGAGGCACCTCTGGATTTTACACCATTTTCAGGCTGCAATCCAAATTTTCCAGCTCAAGCCACGGCAGAAACTCCCAATGGGAATTTGTCTTGTTTCTGTTTCTTTTGGCCCCAGTTCAGGAGGTTCATGCTCAGCTGCTGTGGTTGGATCTGGGCTGTGCAGATTCATCCAAGGGATAAAAGAATGAGTTGTTCCTTTCAGGAATAACGAGAAAATCTGGGAAATTTCACTCCTTTTTATGGACACAAAGCTCCATGTATGTTCTGGTGTAGGAACTGAAAGATTCGGGGGAGAATAATCCAAAAGAGATGGAATTTTTCAGGGAGCAGGCAGAAGGATTGAAAGATCCGAACACTAAAGAGCCAAACAGCAGCAAGGGAAGATAATTTTGAGTCATTATGCACTGGATTTTCCAAAGAGAAAAGTATCTGCAGGATAACAACCCCTGAAAGCAAAGGGGACTTGCGTATTTTAAATCTTATAATTCCACCCTGGATTTTCAAAGGAGTTTAGCATGTGGAATGCTGATGAGAGCCTAGCAAAAATGAAAGGAGGTGGGGGAAATTATTTTTCCTCTGCTTAAAGTTTTGCTGAGAATGAAAAGCATTTTGTGTTCAGATTTTGATTTGCTTAAATTTAGGGGAACACAGGAAAGAGCAGGGGTTTCTAGGAAGAGGAATAATTCTGAATAAAAAGGTTTGGAAGAGCAGACAGAGTTGATCAGATCCAGGAGACAACTTTTGCCCCAGGAGCTCAGGTACAACCAGGACACACTTGTTTGGCTCTGGAGTAAAAGGACATTTCCAAACAGTGCTCTTAGGTTAGAAAATCCCTGGAATTTCTAGGTCTGGGATCAAGTTTCATATATCATGGGTTATTTGTCGTTCGTTTTCTCTTCAGGGTCAGGACAAATGAAGTGAGAGCCAGGCTTCAATTGTGTCACATTTCAGCATTTTGGGTTTCTGTGGTGTCCCCCAGGCAGTGGCAAGGAAAGGGCTCAGGGCTGGGGGACAGAACTTCCATGGGCAGCACAATTCCCAGATCCAGGGAGAGGGACTGGGACAAGGGATGGAGGGACAGGAATGGCTTCCCAGAGGGCAGGGATGGATGGATATTGGGAAGGGATTGTTCTCTGTGATGGTGGCTCAGGGCTGGGATGGAATTCCCAGGCCAGGTTGGATGAGGCTTGGAGCCCCCAGGGATTCCAACGTGGGAGGTGTCCCTGCCCACGGCAGGGGTGGCACTGACTGACTTTTGCCATCCCTTCCAACCCAAACCATTGTGTGATTCCGAGAATTCCCCAGCCTGGGAAGCCCCCGTGTCCTGCTGAGATGCCCTGGCTGTGCCTGCCTGGCGCTGTGCTCTCTGCTCCCGTCCCTGTTCCCTCGGAGTGCAAATCTAGCTCGTCCTCTTTGCCCTCTGCTCAGCGCCGTGCCCGCGGCTCCAGAGCCATCGAGCAGAACATTCAGCCAGTAAATACCAGCGAAAAGGATCCCTTTCATTTGCAGTTCTATTAGTGGAAGGCACGGTTAACAATTCCAATCCGGGGAGAAGGATAATTGCAGGAGCTGATTGCCAGCCATCCTCCGATGTTGACTCACAGGGCAAAACGAGGGAGAGTGAGAAAGAGAAGCTAAAATTATAGCCCAAGTCTCTGAGGAATATTAATGTAATAGTTTTAACATGATCCTGCTCACAGTTTATCAAGGAATGTTAATAACAAGAAGGGCAAAGCTCTGATAATTTTTGCAGTATTCCTCTTTCCTTGGGATAATTGGGACTCAATGCTCGCTTTGCAAACGAATGAAACTTTTACGGGTGGCAATGTTTTTATAATATTTTTGTTACCCAGGTGCAGATTGTGCTTTTGAGCTGGGGAAGTGCATTGTGGAATGTTAATCTTGTTTGCTGGAGCAGTGCTGTGCCGAGCCCTGCAGAGGCTGCACAGCGAGGGATCCTTCCCGGGGGAGCGCGGTTATGGAATCCCTGGGATCGCTCGGAGCAGCGTTGGCCTTGCAAGGCGAGGCCATCTGGGGTCGGTTCAAGGATGAGATGTCCCTGGTAGCCCCAGACAAGGCTCTGGGCTGCCCACGCCTGGCACTGCCCCGGCACCGAGCACAAACCCTGCCCTGGAGTGTGCTCCCGATGGATGAGGGAGCAGAGCTCGGTGAGGAGCAGAACTCAGTGTAGCAGAATTTCTTAGGGAGCGTGGACATGATTGTCTGATGGAAGAGCTTTGAGCTATCCAGGTAGGCCTCAGAATTCGGGCCTGTGTTGAAGTGATAAAGCCTGTGGCGCAGCAAAATTTTTATTAAGGTGTGTTTTAGTTTTAGATAGGATAGTTGTATTGTAATCACAGTAGCTGCCTTAACTTTAAATTGTTTTGCATTCTTTTTCACTCTGTGCACCAATTAGCAAATATCTTGTAACTGTAAACTATCTGAACCCTACATAATCAACCATTTTGGAAATAATAAAAGAGAACTCATGATAAACCACATTAGTTCAGATCATCTGTTACTCTGTCCCAGCCCCTGCTTAAAGGCCTTAGTTTCAACTCAGCTCAGCGCCCTCAGGGCCAAGTGCTGAATGGTTTGTGGGCACTGAAGTGCAGAACAGCCTGAGCCCTGCCAGACTCCATCCCTGTGCCCTGGGCAGGGTTAATATTTGGGATGTGTGGCAGCCACGATGTGGATTTGGGGAGCTCCAGCATCACAGGGACTGACTGAGGCACCTGGGCCCCTCTGTCCTTAGAGGGAGGTTGTGTGTCACCCCTGGAGAGCCACAAGAGTCCCAAAGAAATCAGAACCCTCTGTGAGCCTGAGTGGAACACAGGGAACAGAGTACAGATGTTCCAGCTGTGTCCAGCGGGGTGGGTGAGTGGGAGCCTGGCTCTGCTCAGCTCCACACGAGGCCTCTCCAGCTCCTCCCTTGGGGAATCCTGGGTGTTCTATTCCATCAGGAGGGTCTGGCTGCAGCTGGAATGTTGTGGGCAGCACCTGGCACTGGAGCTAAGGAAGGGCCACCCTCCAGCCAGAGAGGACAATAATGAACAAAATGAAAAATAAAATAAAATAAAATATAAAATAAGCTCTGTCCTCTTAGGTGATTTACCGACAAGCCCCACGCCCTCTGTCACAAACACACATTAACCCTTCCTGCAGAGACACCAAACAGGATTTTTATGTTCTCATTACTAAGCCAGACTCCACTTTTCCCCATTCCCAATGCAATTCCTGGTAAGGTTATTTTTACCTCTCCTGCTTTTCTCCTTCCCCTAAACTCAGGTTATTGATTGCTGTTATTTGCTTGTGCATCCCCCCTACCCAGCCCACGTGTTCTGTACACAGAACACACCAATTTCTGTTGGGTTTGCTCTTCCCCCCAGTGCCAGGCAGTTAATGAGGCCAGGCCAGGCTGAAAAACATCCTCATGTGCTGTTTGGAGCAGGCAGAAAGCAAATGCTGTGTGTTCAGGTGGGGCTGATGGGTTCTGGCAGAAGAAAGCACCTCCTGGGTGTTCATTCCTGCAAATGAGATATAAAACAGGTTTCCATTTCCCTGGGGTGATTGCTGTGCTCACTCCACCAGGCTGCAGTGGACAGCTTTAGAACACCTGCTGGGTTAGAAAAACCTGCTTGGAAGGAGTGTCAGCTTTCCCTCACTTGTGTCCAATGAATTAATTTAATAATTGAGCCATTCGGGTTTGATTGGGGCACTCAGAAAACAAAGGTGCCTCCCCTTCCCTCAGCACTTTCCCTGGTGGTCAGCACAGGAAACCTTCTCTGTATAAACAACAGAATTAATGCTGACTCCACCTCTGAGCCACTGGGATTTCACGCCTGGCTACTGCTCCTTGGGATATTTTAAAATCTTTTAAATTTGGATTTTAAAGCTCTCCTCGGTACTATTTGCTTCCTCAGGAGTTCTGTACTCAGGATAAGCTGCTCACTCTTCTGCGATGGCATAAATAGACTGAGGATTTAAAATCTCGTGCTGGAGGAGGTTTTCTCAAGCCTACCACTCGTTTTTGGCCGTTTTGCTGTATTCATCCCAATTTTCCAAACCCCTCCATAGAGTGCAGCACAAAACTGGACAACTCAGCCGTGTAATTCTGGGTCTCCAAACAGGGGTAAGGGTTGAGGAGGAACTCAGGATTTATATTTCACACACCCCTTTCAGCTCAGATAAACCCATTCTCTGTTTCTGCTGGTGCCACTTCAATTTCTCCCTGCTTTTTCAGGAAGCTGCTGTGTGAAATCCTGACAAGATAACCCAATATTGGCTTTTCTTGTCCAGTGCTTTGACCATTCCGAAGGAAAATCCCTCTGCAGGACCTTGCAGGGTCTCAGGGATTTGTTTTATTTATGGGAGCAATTTGTCTCTAACGAGAGTTCTGCCTTCCAGTTCAGGAAGGAGCCAAACGAGCCCAAGGACCTGGGTATCTGCAGTGAGTCAAGAATTGATTTCAAATATTCTTTCAACATCCAAGAATGTTTATTTTTGCAGGAGGATGAGTCAATACCATCAGCTGATGTGCAGGAAAGGGGAAAAGAAAGGAAGAAAAAAAAAGAGTAGGCCCAGGTGGTTGAATGGATAATGGACTTTCTGCCCGAGTGATAATGGCTTTAAACCTGCCCCGATCCCAGTGGCCAGAATTGATTCCCAGCAGCAGCCAGCACAAGGACTGGATTTTAGGGAACCTAAACAATATTAATCCCAAGCTCCAGCTCTGTCAGCACCACACAAGCCCCGTTTTGGGCTCTAACCTCACCTTTTCCACACCTGCAGACTCACCAAACCCTCCAAACCTGCCACTCCCTCCTCTCTGCTGTTCCTTGGTGAAATTCTGCTGCCCTACTGAAGTTCGATGGATTTAACTTGTTTGGAAGGGAGAATTCCGCTGTGGGAAGAGTGTTGGTCACCGAGTGAGTTCCATACCATGCACAAATATCCCCCAGGGTTTAGTTCTAAGTTTATGCTTAAATACCTGGCAGAGCGAGGCAGCCAGCTCTAGCAGATGCTGGAATCAGGCACTTTTTGGGATTCCTGGTGTTCATCCAGGCGAAAGGAAACATTTTGCAGGGCAAGTGGTGAAACGCCAAGGGTCCTGTCAGGGTTCAGGAGGTTTATCTGTGTTGTTTTCTCCGTTAAAAAAGGGCATTGCTTTCACCATTCATTGCTCTCATCCACAGTGTTGCAGGCAGAGGAATGGAAGTGGAGGTTGGATGGAGTCAGGGGAGAGGACAGAGGCATTCTGCTGTCACTAGAGCCAGGGATCAAAGGGAAACGTCGGGAAGGGCCCTGCTTGGTGCTGTCAGAATTCAGTATTTACCAATCTTCTCTATCAGCTGTTCACAGTTAAACGCAGGACCTGCTCCTGCCTGATCCCCAGTGGATTCTCCTCCCTTCATCTTGCCATGGAAACAGTGAAACCAGGGACACTCAGCAACATTTAGGAATGTTACAGCATTTTTACCTTTGTAAGGGGGGGACGCTTTTGAAACACATCCTCCTTATGGCATAAAAATGTCACCTTCATCCAGCACTGGGCAGAAACCAAGACCAAAACCTTCACAGGTGGTCCCAGAGTTTTGGAGCCTGGTTTTCAGCTCAGCCTCCTTTTGTGCTGACATCCAGGTGCGCTGAGGGCGTGGAGCTCTCAGGGCTGAGCTGCCACTCCGCGTGCTTTGCATTTAAGACACCAAATTAATTTCAGACGCTTCCTAATCTCAGAGAAGTGATCGTTTTGCAGAGAATTTCAATGATTGTGACAATTTGATGAACGGAATGAGGAATCCTGCCCAGAATTCAACAACCTGGTGCCCAGCAGTTGAGCATCTCCTTGTTTTGTTGCGCTTCCAACGCAGAGTGAGGGCTTTGTAACCAGGAAAAGAAACCTAGGGAAAACCAGTCCCTAAATCTGAGACTAAAAGGGGAAGAGGGATTTATGGGAGGGAAATTACAGAAGATACTTTGGAGATAATCAACTCAGCTGCAATAAAAAGGAAAAGAGTGGGGGAAGGGGTGGAATCCCCTGCAAAGAGAAGCAGAGGCAGGGCAGAGCCTTCATGCTCAAGAGCTTCATCAAAGTCAACGACCAATTATAGTGTTGGAACAAATGAGGATAAAACAGTGGATCTTGAAATTGCTCCAAAGGCAGACAGAGGAGCCTGATGTTTTCCATAATTGATTTCAAGGCTCGGATGGGGAATTCTGTGAATTATAGAAACATCAATTGTGCTGTTTTCTTAATAATTTAGAGGAGCTGCTCCTTTGATAACGATGTTCCCAGCAGCTGTGGTGACAACTCTGGGCACACACAGGGTGAGGGAGAGGCGAGTGCTTGACATCAGGAGGGAAAGGTTGCACATTCGGCAGGAGTGCTGGGAGTAAATCAAAGGAAACCCAAGGATTTGGAGTCCATTGTTTGGTCATTTGTATGCAGATGGTTCCTTAATTACTTTATGGCTTCCTGGACCTGCAGGAGACACACACACAGGGATTCAGGATCCAGCTGGATATTACCAATAATATCCACCTTTTCCTGGTGAATCTCAGTCTTTCACAGCTAAAGCAATGCTGTTTTCCTTGTTTTAAACAAGGGGAAATTGAGGCATTTATTGATTGATGGACTGAGTTTAGCCATGAACGTCAAATGCCACTCCTTGGCCAAACAACACCTACTCATGATTTGCAGAGTTGCTTTAATTGGTCTCTTAAAGTAGCACCAAAATGCCTGGTTTCCCCATAAAGTGATAAATTCAGATGACAACACCCTAAGAATATGTGAGCAGGTGGTACCAAGTACGTGGTTAATTGAAACATTGGTGCCAGCACTTGGATATTTCAAATACTTCCCCCCAAAATAGCCATTTTCAGAACTGTATTTATTAACGGCACAGGTTTAAGGCCTAAATCTCTATCCCAGTCTTTGCTGTACTTCAGGAGCAGCTGACACACAACGGTGTCAAAAAGGATGTCAGAAGAACAGACAGTTATAGATATCCCCAAATTCAGAATGTTATGGGATCAGGTGTCTCATTTCTGGAAGAGCTGGAAACTTTAGAGCCAACTGCGAAATCACAGATTTTCAGAAGTCTTGCGGAACCAAAGTTCAGAATTCGAAGTTCGGGGTGAGTCAGTTGGGGTTTTTATTTTCCTTTTTTCTTTTTCAATAAAAATCAGCCCTGAGAAAGAAAGGTAAATAAAAAATCGAGTTTTTACCAGACAACATTGTGGAATATGAAACCCCTCCGTACTGAATAAATACATGGCCAGCAGTTCTAATTGTCCCGGATTTTCCAATACATCATTTCACAAGTTAACAAAAAACCCCAAATCCTTTGGATATCACCCCCTGCGACCCAGCTCGATACCGAGCCGCTCGTTGCCATAGCTGCAGCTCAGGAAAACGCATTTTTCTCCCAGATTTATAAACAGAGATTGCAGTGGGGGAGCTCTGGGGAGCTCCACACGAGATCTCCAGTAGCCCTGAGCTGGAGAGGACTCCTAGCCCTGGGGGAGCCCTGGCCCAGGGACAGCGCCTGGGGCTCATCCCCTGGCACACCTTGGGCTGCTCTCCCACCAGGCCCGTGGCCCTGAGGGACACAGGAAGCAATTCCATCATTTGAAACCCCAGGAATGCCATTATTTTGCTGGAGGAGCAGCCAGCACACGGGAAGCTGGATTTCTGGTGGGGTTTTTTTTTGGTGGTTTAAGGTGGTTTTAAAATTTTTTTTCCCTCACTTCTTGTGCTGGCCTCAGTTTTAGTCATCCCAGAAACACCAGAGGAAGTCGTGGATAGGCAGACTAGGATGAGCAATGCCACTGCCAGGCTTGGGGGCTCAGGGTGAAGCAGTTTTAGGCACAGTATTTCAATTTTTTGTATAAATAGAGTTCTTCTCTTCCCTGTGAAGAAAAGTTTGGGTTGGACAATAACAAAAAGCAGCAATAACTGATTGGGATCAGCTCCATGTTCTCCCAGGGGGATGAATCCTGGATAAGCAGATCTGCCAGGAGCGCAGAGCAGCTCCAGGGGACCCACTCCTGCCAAAAGCTTTGGGAATTCTGGATACTCAGGCTGAAATTTCCAGAAACCATTTGCAGTTGCAGCAGTTTTGTTCCTGTGGAAGGAAATGGTAGAAAAACCCCAAATGGTTTTAGTTAAATGGTTGAAATCTTTGAAAACCTCTCCAAAGTGTTTTTTGCTCTGGAGCTGTCTCAGGAGAACAGGGACAGGGACTTTAAAGGTACAGGTGTTTACAATTGGGGACACAATTTTCTCTCTAATTCAAATGCTAATTCCCTTCCTCACACCTTGGTCCTTTGCTTCAACACAGAACTCCCAGAGAAGTTCCTTTCCCGAAGGACTCCAGTTTACTACAGGATCCCAGTTTATTCCTGGTGTTTTGCCCTTCCCCAAGCCAGGAATGATGCCAAGTTTGGAGCAGGAAGGAGAGCAGGAAGCACAGACAGGAGGAACCATCATTCCCTTTAATCCTCATCAGATCCCGCTGATCCCTCTCATTTTCTCCATTTCTTTCTCCCCCCACTTTCAAAAAAATTAATGAGCCATAAGGACAAGGCTGATAATGAGCTGTTTATTGGCAGGATCATGGGTTGAGGGTGTAATCTGTTGGTGGTGTTAGAGAAAAACATTTCTATTCTGGAGCATCATAAAATGTTGGGTTTCAACAACATCTTTTGTGTGGTCAGGGATGGATTTATGAACAGGCTGTGCTCCTGGACCTTGTCTGAATCCTCTTAACAACAGGTTGATTTATTTAGGCTTAGGCTTGGTTCAGTTTCAGCCCTGCCTTGTGCTTTATTTTTGGGGAAGCTCAGAAAAAACAGTGTGTGTCATTCCCAGGAGTTGGGGATTTTTGGTTTAACTCTTCACTGGCTTCTGATTTTATTCGTTGGGGATTAATTTCTGTTTATAATAAACACGTCATTACTTAAGTGGGTGAAACAGTTACTGCTGGCATTAAGCTCCAGGAATCAGGGGTGAGGGGGAGAATAACTTCAATTGAGCTCAGAAATGACAAATTAAGAACCAATATTAGCAAAGAGAACTCTTAAAGTCTGTGTGGCAGCTCTTATTTAAATTCTGATGCAAATCTGATGGTAGAATCCAGCAGAATGTTATTTATGTAAAGAAACAGAGCTCGCTTTCATCTGCACAGGAGGGGTGGAATTGTTTTCCTCAATTGTTTCTGAATTTCTCTGTGCCCAGCTCCCTTTGATGTCACCGTTGGCAGGGGCACCACTCGAGTCACTTCTCTGCTCACGTCACACCCTGACATGAGATTTACACCAGTGCTGCCTGGCAGCCCCCAGCTGGCAGAATGAACAACTGGCACAATCCAGAAAGTTACAGAATGAAGAAGTTTTTCTTCCATAAGGGCAAAACGTTGCAAGATTTAAAGGATGGAGCCCTTCAGACTGGGACACTCGCTGACAGATGCCCACAGGAGGCTCTGGGGCAGCTCTTCCTTTTGTCCAGGCCGTGCTGGGTTTGTGCCACATCCTCGGGGTTCAGGAGAGCTTTTCAGAAGCATATTTGAACAAAATAATAGTGTGCCTTGCAATGTGTTAATTTAGTGCCAGCCTTGTGGTTTCTGCTGCGAGTGGAAGGTGTTTGTGTTATCTGCTAGGTTCTCGCCTGGCTCCAGAGGATGGGAGAGCAGAATCTTTAATATCTCTCAGCTCCAAACTCCAGACTGCTGGAACTGCTGCAGTGACACAGAAAGGAGCTGCTTTCGTTCGTCTCTCATATTTTCACGAGGAACTGCTGCTGATTCATGAGCATAATTACATTGTTCTTTTTGCCTTTTGTGTGACAGGGAGAGAGTGGAGAGCTGAGCTGCTCCTGGAAATGCCTGCAACAGCCTCCCTGCTGCCTTGGTGCTCCAGGGCTGCTCTGAATTCCTCTGCCTGTGTCCTGGGGACAAAGTGGCACCTGACAGAGCACAGCACGTGCTGGCTGACCTCATCTCACCCCTGGATAAAATCTTCCCTGCAGCACCAACCTCAGTTCTCTTGTTGCAGAGGGAGCACAGCCATGGCCCATGCTGGGAGCAGGCTGTGCCTTTCCCAAGCCACAGCAGACCAGGACACTCAGCACCAGCAGATTTAGGGCCCAACAAGTGCAAATCTTGCATTTGTTTAAATCCTGCCAGTCTGGGAGTTACCTCCAGCTGGGTTCACATCCTGGCAGTAACTGAGAGTGCAGGGAGGTGGCTCAGGGACAACTGACCAGAAGTAATTCTGGGAGTTGTTTGCTCTGCTCTGTGGATGTCCCAGCAAAGGTGGGCAGAGCATCCATGGGACCTGCGGGAGGAAGAAGTAGAAAAGAGATAAAGAGTAAAGAAAAAAACGTATTTTTTAAAGGACTTACCTGTTGGGGGGAATGCCCAGATCACACACTCTCGACTCCCTGATACAGAGATTTCCATATTGACGTTTGAATGAGCAGCTGTTCCTCTGCAAATTCCAAGTGGAATGGATGTTGGATTGGTCTGAAACAGCACCTACAGCTGGGCCTGGTGTGGGCTCCTCTGGAGATAAGAGCTGTTAAAAGATGTGTGATAAATGCTGTGTGCTTGGCTCCCCCAACAATGGGGGCACCACTGGCAGTTCCAGGTGATCGTGGAATCATAAAATCATGGCATTGTTTGGGTTGGGAAGGACATTAATGCCCCTCCAGTGCCAGCCCTGCCATGCCAGGGACACCTCCCACTGTCCCAGGCTGCTCCAGCCTCACCTTGGGCACTGCCAGGGATCCAGGGGCAGCCACAGCTGCTCTGGGAATTCCATCCCAGCCCTGAGCCACCCTCCCAGGGAGGAATCTCGCCCCAAAATCCCATCTCCCCCCTCCCTCTGGCAGCTCAAAGCCATCCCCCATGTGCGTGACAGTGGTGGCCGAGCAGCAGCTCCTGGCTTTGCCTCCTGTCCCTGCAGCCTGGCCCTGCCTGTGTCGCCTCCTCCTCCTCCTCCACAGCTCACATCCCATCCCACTGAAATCCTTGGGTGTGCAGTGACACAGCTGAGAGCCACAGCCAGGCTGACTAGAAATGGTTTGCAATGTATTTAACTCACTGTGGAGGCATTCTGGGAAGAAAATATGAAATAAGCTGGATCTCTGGGAAGCCATGGAGTGTTTTCCATCTGGTATCTGCGTTCTGGTGACAACCAGTGGTCAGATGGTTTGGAGCACAAATAAATTCCCATTATGGCTTTTGCTAAATGCATGCACTTGGATATTTGCATTTGGAAAGGGAAGCCAAAATCTCTGATGGAGCAGCAGAAATGAGTTTGCCAACAGAGCTCAGTGAGGGAGGAAAATCTCACCGAATCTCTTCACACAGGACAAGAACCAGGTGACTTTTAGGAAGTACAAACCTCAAGTTAGAGAAGAGGTTGTGGAATGAGACCCCAAAAGGTGCAAACTTCTTGAATTGCACTAAAAGCTCCCTGGGAGTCTAAAGAATATTTGAAGGAATATTTAGAAATAACATAATAAAATTCCCATTGTTTGATGCCTAGGTAAAATAAGAGAAAGTGTTTTGTGGGTGTGGCGGTGAATAAATCCAAGTTTCCAATGCACTGCTCCATGGATTTTCTGATTGTTTGCACAGCACTTGTTTTTAACTTTTGACAGCTCAGCCTCCAAAGAAACCCAAAAGGCAAAACCAAAATACTCCATCCCCAAAAAGTCATTCTGGTACTCCTGAGCTGAAAACATGCACTGCTGAAAGTGTCAAATAGAATGGGGTTATGCTTAAAAAAAACCCAATTGCATCCAGTCTTGCTGCTGAAACTTTTATTTGAGTTCCACATGGCTTCAGAGGAGCCTCGGGGCTTTAAAATCCACCTGCCCCAGTTATTTAATGTGTTTATATATCCAGAACTGACCCCCAAGGGGTAAGTGTTGTTATCTGTAGAATCTGGATTTAATTCCATGGATAAGACAAGCCCTGTTGGGTTTTTTTCACTTTCCTGACTGTGCATTCTGTCGGTAATTCTTCTCCTCCAGGTGGGATGAATTCCATCCCATGATAGCTGTTATTTTCCCTTTTATCCTTAACTACTGGTGTTTAGTGGGATATCTGCATTTTCTCCCCCCCTTTTTGCATTAAGCCACTAAAAGGTTTCACTTTTGCCTGTCTGAAATTAATGTTGCATTGAGAATAAATTGTCCTGTTCTGGGGCTGATTAAGGTGACAGATCCTGCAGGATAATTGCCACTGCTGTGGAGCTGCTCCCAGCAGGAACTACCAACACTTCCCAGCAGCAGGAGGGAAAGTTTGGGAATCAGAAATTCAGGGAATGGTTTGGCTGGGAAGGACCTTTAGGACCAGCCAGTTCCACTCCTTTGGAGCACCAAGAGCAGAAGGTGTCTGCCCATGGCAGGGCTGGCACTGGATGGGTTTAAGGTCCCTTCCCAGCCAAACCATTCCAGGATGCTGTGAGGTCGGAGTGGCTCTGCAGCCATTCCACACCCAGAGGGCTCCTGTTCCCCCACACTTCTCTCCTGCCACCTCCTCTCTCCAGAGGGAGAAGAGCACATCCCATTATTACAGAAGTGGATTTCCCCCTGCATTTTCTGGAAGAAATTGCCTATTAATTGAACCCAGTTCTCCAGCAGCTTTGCCCTTGCTCTACACCCCCTTTTAGGATGAGTAGTGGTGTAAAGGAGAGTCACAGCAACATCCAGATGACTTAAATCAAAATGTCAATGTATTTTAATGACATACAGAGGAACAGTCATGAAATTCCGTGGTTTATATAACACAGATAATCACTTTTCTGTCAAAACCTATTGACACACATTCATTTTGACTGATAAGCATTGTGTCGAAACTCCTGATGAGGTTTTTCAATCCCAGGCTTTGAACCTCTTTGAAAACAATAAGTCAGAACCAAGTCACTCCACACCAAACTTGAGATTTTGGGCTCGTTTGTCAGCACTTGCCTGCCATCATCAGTGGGATTTGGTGTGCAGACACAAAATTTGGGTGTGTGCTGCTCATGGTTGAGCACTGCCTGGTGTTGGAACAGCTCAAAGCAAATCTGCACAGTCAGTGTTGTCTTTTCTGTTTGTTGTTGCATCCTGTGTGCAGAGGGATTGCAGTTTCTGGGCAAACAGGGTTGTGCAGAGCTGTCTGCCATCCCTCTTTGTTAAATAATTCGCAGTGTTTGCTGCTCTCACAAACCTTTGAAGTCCAGGCTGCACTGTGGGGAATGAGAGGTTTCGTGGAGATCCAGACAACTGCTCCAGCAAAGGCTGATTTTGGAGTCAAATTATGATCCCTCAAAAGTGCAGCTGGGAGTTAAGCAGCTCTTTGCCTCTGAACAGCTCCCTTAAAATGCTTGATGGAATTTTAAATTCAATGGATTTTTTTTCCTGGTGCAAACAGGCCCAAAAAGAGAGGAGGCCGAGTTCCTCTGAAAGTCATTAGAAGGGGCCAAGTTTAACACTTGGCCTTTCCTAAGTGGTCACTACAGAACAGGGGCTAGCAGCTGCCTAAAGGGGGCTACAGGGACTGTGCAGCTTTAAGGATAGCCTGGAGTGTAAACAAATGTCTTTTCATGTTGCTTGGTGCCTTTTAAGAAAGTTTAAATCTCCCCCAGTCTCCCAGACACCAGGGTGAACAGGAGGAGGCCTGATGGGGCCTCCCTGGTAGGCCTTGCTGTGGATAAGAATAAAATCTTTAAACAGTGGCTTAAAAATAGGTCTTTTTTTCTCCTCTCAGCCTATTCTGTTACCCCAGAAAGATGCTTTGATGACTCTTCATTCCCTTCCTGACGGAGCAGTGATGTTTAGGTGGGTCTAATATAAAATATTCCCCTCTTCCATCATGTTTCTGCACAAGTGAGGGGATGATTTGCATCTTTTGATTGTTTGTGTGTGGGTCAGTGGAGGAAAACTAAGACCCAGTGCTGCTCAGTGAATTGAAGTGTGAGATTTTCCCACTCATGCTTGTCCAGATTCCATCAGTGCCAGGGACATGGAGCAGAGAGATTCAGTGTAGGATGTTGGTAATGTGAAAGCTGCGTGAGATTAAATGAAGCTCATGCTCTCTTTAAGGAAACAATTGCGTTTTTGTTGCTAGGTTTTCATTTTTAACATGTGGAAGAGAACAAAATATTCTTATCCAAGAGTTCAGAAAATGAGCTTCCAGACGAAACTGAGCCTATCTGGACTCTGGCAGCATTTCTAAGGCTGGTAAACACTTCTCTGTCTGGCATTTACAGTGATACAAATGACCCTTTATATCACCATTTTGTATTTTCTGTACCTTCTCCTACTTTCAGAAGGTAACTTTACTTTCCAGATATGTTCAGTAGTAATGACCAGAGGTCCAGGAGAACCCAAGTTGATCTCTGTGCCACCCCTATGACCCCCAGGCAGGTCCTGGGCTGGGCTGCTGGTGGCCAACACAGCCCTGGAGGTTGGAGAGGAGTGTCCTGAGCACTCAGCAACATCTGCTGGGACATAACTGCATCGAGGAGAATTGGACATGATGAGTAATGAGCCTCTCCAAAAGCTCTGCTTTCTGTGAGAACAAACACGGGCAGCACTGCTGGCTGCTCGCTGGCTCTTAGGCTGCTGTCCTGGGTTGGAAAGCAGGACGTGACCAAAAGCATGAATTCTATCCCCATCTCCATGAACCAGGTGGGGCAGTGCTCCCTGCCCGTCCCCCCAAGGCTATTTTCTGTTCATGGCCCAGCAGTGCCTTGCCCATGGCTCACAGATAACTCGCCCCTGGACTATCTCCTGTCCATGGCCATCAGTGCCTTTGTGAGAAGCTCCACCCAGAAGGAGGACCCAGGCACTCAATCCTGGATAGAAACTGGGATTTTAAAAATCATACTAGGGCCTTTCCCACTGGAATTCCCAGAGGACAGGAGCTACATACCCACCCCTGGACCTTCTGAGGAAGACCAGACCTTTCCTCCAGGATCACCTCTTCACCAGAACCACATCCATCACTTCAGGAGAACTGCAGCCACCATCTCATGGCACTGCCACTGCTGCCCTGACTAACAGGGCTCAGCTTGTATCTGATTGTTTTTTTGATTTTTTTTAAACTGACTCTGTCAGTTTAAACCAGTATTTCTCCTGCCTTGCTTTATATATATATATATAAAATCATTAGTAAAGAACTGTTATTCCTATTTCCCATATCTCTGCCTGAAAGGCCTTGATTTCAAAATTATAATAATTGGGAGGGAATTGGGTTGCATCTTCCATTCCAAGGGAGGTTTGTGCCTTCCTTAGCAGACACCTGCCTTTCAAACCAGGACAGCTGCTCTCAGCAGAGATGCTCAACAGCTCTGCAAAACAGGCCAGAATCCACATAAAAACTGAGTGGGCCTCGTGCTCCAAACGCCCTCTGTGTGTGCCACAGAGCTCTGTGACCTCCAGGAGGGTGGAAACAGGGGCAGCCCACGGCTCCCAGGCCCCAGGGCTCCATGTGGAGCTGGAATGTGGCGTGGAGGTCACTGGCACCACACGCCCTTGTTAGCAGGAGCTGCCCATGCCAAAGGCTGGGCCACAAGGCCTCTGCTGGAAATGCTGGGTCATAACATTGGCAATCACATAAATAATTCAAGTGTTGGCATGGCAGGACCTCAGCTAAATGTGAACAGCACGGCTCAGGCCTGGAACTGAGCTCCCTCGGCTCTGGAATTGAGGATTTCAGCTCTGGAATTGAGCCCATCAGCTCTGGAATTGAGGATTTCAGCCCTGGAACTGAGCCTCTCAACTCCAGAATTGAGGATTTCAGCCTTGGAATTGAGCCCTTCAACTCCAGAATTNGCTCCAGAATTGAGGATTTCAGCCCTGGAATTGAGCCTCTCAACTCCAGAATTGAGGATTTCAGCCTTGGAATTGAGCCCTTCAGCTCCAGAATTGAGGATTTCAGCCTTGGAATTGAGCCCTTCAGCTCCAGAATTGAGGATTTCAGCCTTGGAATTGAGCCCTTCAGCTCCAGAATTGAGGATTTCAGCCTTGGAATTGAGCCCTTCAGCTCCAGAATTGAGGATTTCAGCCTTGGAATTGAGCCCTTCAGCTCCAGAATTGAGGATTTCAGCCTTGGAATTGAGCCCTTCAGCTCCAGAATTGAGGATTTCAGCCCTGGAATTCCATATTCAGCTCTGGAATTGAGACCCTGAGCTCTGAAATTCAGACACTCAGCCCTGGAGTTGAGCATTTCAGCCCTGGAATTGAGTCCCTCAGGTCTGGAATGAGCCCCTTGGCTCTAAAACCGAGCCACTCAGCCTGGAACTGAGAACCTCAGCCCCAGAATTGAGTATTTCAGCCCTGGAATTGAATATTTCAACTCTAGCAGTGAGCCCCTCAGCCCTGGAATTCTTTCAGCCCTGGGATTGAGCCCCCCCAGCCCTGGAACTGAGCCCCTCTGTAACCTGTAGGCCATCTCAGTTCTGTGTTCTATTGGGATATTATCCAAATGCACACTCCTGGCAGATTTAGACACACACTGCACAAGCCATATTTGCCCTCAAAGCCCTGAAATGCTGAAAAATCAGATGTGCAACTCAGATTTTCTTCCTGCTTTGCCTGTCCTGCTCAACTGCTGGTACCAGGGGCCTGGTGTGGGAAGGATATTGGATATTTATCACTCAACACTCAGGGCTGTGCCTGCGATAAGCAAAGATTCATGTTATAATCTTTGAGATTCTGAATAATTTCCCAAGTTGCAGCAGATTTCTCACAGCTGGGTCAGCTCAGGGATGGGGTTGAGCTGAACACACAAAGATCTTGCAGCTCTCCTGTGCTGGGGTTACCTTTTGTCATTTGTCTGTCCAAACAGTGATTCTGCATATTGAAGGTGATTTTTCTCCACGGTATTTAGGCCTCTGAGGTAAAGGGGATAAAAATCCAAGTGCTTATCCCTGCAGTGCCTTGTCAGAGCAGGAGCTGTGCATCTGGCTGATTACAAGCTTTTTAACTGGCTCTAAAAACTGCAGTGCTTTCCCTCAAGCTTTCACAGAGCAGTGGTTGATATTCTTCAGCATCTTTCAGCTTCAACTCCTATTTGTTCAGCGAAGGCCAAAATCTGTGCATGCAACTGCTGGGAAATGTCATTTCCAGTTGTATCCCTCCTTCATTCTGCCCTGCTGCATTTTCTGTGATGTCTGTGTGTGAGAGTGGGAGAAATGCAGTTTCTCTCTGGGTTTACTCACAGCCAGGGGCTGCTGGAGCTGGTTGCTGTCACTCGAGAGCACAAACACACACACACACACACAGGTTGAGGTGTCTGAAGAAGAAGAAGGAAGTTTTATTTTTCACAGCTTTTATACAATTCTTTGAGCCCCCGTGGATTGGATAGGGAGATCTTCTCCTATCCATCTCCATTGGTTCGGACAGAAGTCATCAAAAACCTCTTTTACCATGAATGGAACGAAAAACAAGAAAGAGTTAGAGAAACACATCTTGTTTATGAGGGATTTCATGGGAACTCCAGAGTGACTTTTCAAAACAATTAGAACAGGTTTCAAAATAAATCAGAAGGCTGAATTCCAGGGCCACAGGTTGCAGCTCCCCCCTCCAGGTTCCTCCTTCCTCCAGGGTGGCATTGATGCTTCTAAAAGCATCTGAGTGAAATTTGTGGTGATTCAGCAACTGCTGCACGTGGAGTTGAGCTGTACTCCGGGTTGGAAATAACTGCATCCCTCCTACTCCTGAACCTGAGCTGCAGGTATTGTAGAAAACAACCATTAGTGCTCCTATTCATCTATATATACATTTATCTCTTGTAAAACCCTTTCATGAGGGGCCAAGTGTGTTTTCCCCGAGACTTTGTTCTCCAGAACCTGCTGGTGCAAATCAACACAATGCCCCAAACATGCTGCAAACACAAATGAGATTGATATGAAAGAGTTCAGTGAACAGCACTTTGAATGGGGTCCATAATGGGCTTTTTAATTAAATGAATATAGTCATTTCATCGAGGCAGTTCTCATTAGCAGGCCAATATTGAGCTGACCATTTCCTTCTAATTGCATTGTGTTTTTCTATAAGAGGCTCTGGTTTAGGGTTGATTTGAATGGATTGATATGTGATTGTGTCGTGACACCTGGTGCACATAGAAAAGGTGGAACAGCTCTGCTTTCTAAATGAAGCTGTTAAATATTCAGTGGAACGAGGGAGAGTTGTTTACTGTAGCCTGGCTTGGCTGGGCATGGCCACACTGCCCTGCTGCAGTGTTTATGTAACTCCAGATATTTACATCCCTTTGAATTTTATTAAATCCATTGTGTTCCCACTCAAAAGATGAGAACTGTTCTCTGGTGCGTGTCAGGCACTTCAAGGGACTGTGGATTTCCTACCAGAACTCAGAAAATATTTCCTTTCTTCCCCTACTTTTCTCTGTATTTTATATAGGAGTTATATCTTTTTCTTCACTGATTTAACAGAAGTATAATTCTGTCCTCAGAAAATTAAAATTTCTTCTTTTCCAGAGTCCTTCTGTCCTATTTTTTAATACTCAGAGAGAAATAGTGATTGTCCTTGGATCAAACCTGCGAAACTGCTAAGGAGTGACCTGGAAAAGAGGGTGAACTCTTGGGAGACTGGGAATGTTCGAGGAACTCTGACTTCAGCACCCCAAAGTCAAATATAATTCTGAGTTTCCTCCTCCAGGCCCTGCCCTTTCACAAGAAAAGTAAATATTTCTATCCCATTCCATCTGCTTTGGTGCTCCTGCTTTAACTGGGAAGCTCACTTTGGAAATTCAGTGGGAGCAGTGAACAAAAACTTCTTGCAGAAGCTTGAATTTCTTACTATTTTCACCCAAAGATAGGTGTGTTATCAACTCACCAGGGTCAAGCTTACTGCAATCCTCTGCCCCAAGATCCCATTTGAGCAAAACTCTTTTACCAAAGTTAATGGAACATTTTGTGAAGGATTTAATCCTGTTTGAGAAGCAGGGCTCTGATCCCAGGCCCTGAATCACCCCAGGAGCTTGGAGCAGTCTTTAAATGCTGGTTACATCTGGATTTCGGTGTTTTTGTTGTCAGGAGTCAAACACAATCAGCCTCCAGAGGGTGAGTGGTTCAAACAGTCACAGCTCTGTTGTACCCGCACAGCTGCACAAGTGCTGTTATAGGAAGAGCTAAAAATGTCAAAGCACAATTTAAAAATGTTAATTAAGTTTCAATCTTTGTGGACAACATTGTTAATCACAGTGAGTGAGTAAAGCAGCAACCCTTGGGTGTTCTCACTGTCACTTCCCATTGAGCAACCGTTCATTCCCACTCCTGTCACTTCAACTTACTCCAACCTGCCCATTAAAAAATCCTTTCATGTTGGTTTGGTGGGCAGGAACTTCTGCTGAACATTCAGCAGCTGTTGGGAAGTTTAATCTTTGCCATTTTTCCTTTTTGTTTTCTCAGTTTTAATTATTACTGTGGCTCTGGCCATGTTCCAGAGGCTCTGTGCTTTGCAAGCGTGCAGGTTTTGAACCAAGAACTGGTCTGGAGGAGGTGCCACTGTCCTGGAGGGATCTGGTGGTGTCTGATCCATGGATGTGGTGCTGCTTTGGCAATGGCTGAGGAGCTGCTTTCATTTTGGGGGGCAGGTGGGAGCTGGTTTCTCTCAGGTTTGCTCTCTGGAGCAGAGCTGTTCCAGCTGGGCTGAGAAACGAGAGCCAGCATGGGCCATCCTTCAGTGCTGGGCAGCTGGAGAGTGCTTCCCTCACCTAATTCCAGCTGGGAGCAGCTGGGGGGTGTGAGGGAATGTGGGGGGAGATGGGAGGCAGCACAGCCTCGTCCTCCCAGTGATGTCTTACAGTGGCTACCTAAAAACAGAGACCAGGCAGGAACAAAGGAATAAAGGAGGTGTTTATTGGCAAGGCCTTCAGGTGCACACTTTGGGTCCAGAGGTCCTGCCTCAGTGGATCCCAAAATGGACACCCCTGGTCACGAGAGCTTCACACTTTTATAACAATATCAATTGCCCAACCAGAACCCAGCCAAGGATGTGATTTCCCCCAGCCTGCCCCCCTCTTCCCAAGATGAAGGTTTACAGTTCTTGTTTTGGGGTGGCCTTGGAGGGCAAGTTAGAGGTTTTGTTATGTCTATCTTCACACAGAGAACAGCACTTAACAGGCTACAGTTATTTAACTATTTAACTAGCAGTACAGAATTTGAAAAACATAAAAGTTAAAACCTTAAGGCATCAGCAGCACACCAGGTGTGTGTTCCACACACCCTCTGGAGGCTCTGGGCTGGCTGGGAGGAGCTCCAGAAACCAAGGGTTGGAAATCTGGAACATCATCCACGGCTCCCTCACAGTAACGGAGAAGTTGTTGTCCTCCAGGCACCTCCAGAGTAGGGAGGGCTCCTCTGCAACGGGGTGGGACCAGCAGCAGCTCTGGGCTGGCCAGGGACTCCTTTCCCCTGCTCTGTGCACAGGAGAGGGGAATTTGGCTGCTTCCTGGCTGCAGGAAATGCAGGCTGGGATTCCACACCTCCCTCCTGCACAGGTCTGCCAGCCTGGCCCTGGGAAGAGTCTCTGCCCTGGGAAGAGTCTCTGCCTTGTGCCTTGGTGGTCTCAGAGACAGGAGAGGGAGGAGGAGGAGGAGAGGAGAGTCTGGGGTTCACTTTCTCCCTGGTATTTCAGTGTTCCTGATCCCCGTGCTGCTCTTCCAGTGCCACTGGGGCTGTCTCAGCCTCTCTACACACAGGGCAAGCTGGGACCACTGCTCCCCCGTCCCTCCCCATTCCCTCGGGGATGTGGAGCACTTTCCCATCCCTTCCCATTCCCTCATGGAGGGAGATCATTTTCCCATCCCTCCCCGTGCCCTCAGGGATGTGGATCACCTTTCCTTCACCCTCGATCCCACGCTGGCCACGGCTGTGCCTCCCCAGGCCTTGGGGGTGGTGCTCAATGCAGTGCAGAGCTTTGCTCTGTGCTAATGAGTCCTGGATTATTTGGAATTCATTTCTCTTCACTCCTTCCATCCCCTCCCCGAGCCCTGAGCTGGGCCTGGATGAGTTTTTGACCCAGACTGAGGCATCCACTCTGTTTACTCACAGCAGTTGTGCCTCCTGATGCTCCCCCCTTTAATTATTTCCATTTCTCCGGGGCTGCACTCTTCCTCTCAGCTGTCAAGCCCTTGCAGAGGGTTTTATCCCACTAACTGGAAAAACATTTCTTTTCCTCTCTTCATTGAAGTTGCTGCTTAAATCATACTGGCTTTGTTCTCCCCAAATAAAGGAGGAGATTAACAAGGCTTTCCAGGGTGCAGACATATCCTAAATGCCCTTTGGAGATGTGCTTTTAAGCTGTCTGAAGGAGATGCAGAAACTCTTGGGGGGAACACTGCTTAAAAAATAAAACCAAAACAAACAAACACACCCCCCAAAAACCCAAAAAACAAGCAAACAAAACCAAACAAAAATAAACACAAAACCAAAAAAAAATCCACAAAAACCTTAGAACCTTGGGCTGTCTTTTAGTACCTCAGGCTCTGGTTCCTTTGTGTATGAAAAGGGGAAGTGTGGAAGAATTCCTGATAGGAATTTCCAGCCCCAGGAGGGCCAGAATTGCCTTTGCACAGATTCTGCCTCTCCAGAGCAGGGTTTGTTCTGCTCTAAAAGTCTCTGTGAGGAGGGTTTGGATCCAGGCTTGGATCCAGGTTTGGCTCCAGGTTTAGATCCAGGTTTGGATCCAGGTTTAGCTCCAGGTTTGGATCTGGGTTTGGATCCTGGTTTAGCTCCAGGTTTGGATCCAGGTTTGGATCCAGGTTTGGATCCAGGTTTGGATCCAGGTTTGGATCCAGGTTTAGCTCCAGGTTTGGATCCAGGTTTGGATCCAGGTTTAGCTCCAGGTTTGGATCCAGGTTTGGATCCAGGTTTAGCTCCAGGTTTGGATCCAGGTTTGGATCCAGGTTTAGCTCCAGGTTTGGATCCAGGTTTGGATCCAGGTTTAGCTCCAGGTTTGGATCCAGGTTTGGATCCAGGTTTAGCTCCAGGTTTGGATCCAGGTTTGGATCCAGGTTTAGCTCCAGGTTTGGATCCAGGTTTGGATCCAGGTTTAGCTCCAGGTTTGGATCCAGGTTTGGATCCAGGTTTAGCTCCAGGTTTGGATCCAGGTTTGGATCCAGGTTTAGCTCCAGGTTTGGATCCAGGTTTGGATCCAGGTTTAGCTCCAGGTTTGGATCCAGGTTTGGATCCAGGTTTAGCTCCAGGTTTGGATCCAGGTTTGGATCCAGGTTTAGCTCCAGGTTTGGATCCAGGTTTGGATCCAGGTTTAGCTCCAGGTTTGGATCCAGGTTTGGATCCAGGTTTAGCTCCAGGTTTGGATCCAGGTTTGGATCCAGGTTTAGCTCCAGGTTTGGATCCAGGTTTGGATCCAGGTTTAGCTCCAGGTTTGGATCTGGGTTTGGATCCAGGTTTAGCTCCAGGTTTGGATCCGTGTTTAGCTCCAGGTTTGGATCCAAATTTGGATCCAGGTTTAGGTCCAGGTTTGGATCCGGGTTTGGATCCAGGTTTATCTCCAGGTTTAGCTCCAGGTTTAGCTCCAGGTTTGGATCCAGGTTTGGATCCAGGTTTAGCTCCAGGTTTAGCTCCAGGTTCAGATCCAGGTTTGGATCCAGGTTTAGCTCCAGGTTTAGATCCAGGTTTGGATCCAGGTTTGGATCCAGGCTTGGATCCGGGTTTAGCTCCAGGTTTGGATCCAGGTTTGGATCCAGGTTTGGATCCAGGTTAACTCCAGGTTCAGATCCGGTGGGACTGAAGCTGCAGGCAGCCCCAGAACCTGCTACTCCCGTGGGATGCCCAGGAAATTGGTTACAAAAATGCCTTCTTGCAACTTTTTGTTTGTTTCCCTCTTCCGAGGGCAGATTGTTGGAAGCTCTTTGGACAGGGGGCCTTTAATTAACAAATTTTGCCTTCCACATCTGGGACCTCCGAGCTGAATCAGCTTTAATTAAATGTTCTCTGCACCTCCAGAACCTGCCAAGGCATCCTGGAGCAGATATTGAATATGGGATTTCCAAAATCCCACCTGGTTGATCTCCTCTGCCTGGAGTTGACAATTCTCAGTGGTTTGAATGTTGTTTGTCAGTCTTGCTGTAAATTAAATTGTTGCCTCATGTGATGCTCAGGCAATGGGCAGGGAGGGATCTCAAAAATCCCAGTTCTGATCCTTCTCACCCACTTTTTTCTTCTCTTTATACAACCATTCAATTCTTTCAGTGAGTTGAAAGAAAAGAAAACACAGAGTCAGGGAGGACAAACAGGGAATTCCTCTCAGCTTCTGAAAGCGCAGAATTAAGAAAAATACAAACTGCAGAGCTGGGAAATTCTGAGCCAGAAGTCAAAGGCTTCATGCAGATGCTACAACAAAGTTAAAGGATCTTTTATAGGAATCAAATGGAACAATTCTTTTGTGATGCTTCTGTTCACCAGCGAGGGTGGGAAGAGGGTTCCCTTCAGGCCATGGCCTTTCCTATCTCTCTCTAATAGTCCCTGGGTGAGAAATAAATGAGATTTTTGGCCTAACCAGAATTTTTAATCACAGTAGATGCTTAAGAAAGTGGTGTTTCATCCATTTGGAGCTTTCAGTGCCAGGAATTTCCCTGTAGCAGGCAGTGGGTGTCACAGGAGAATAAAGCTGTTTGCTTTGTACTTCTGATTGGGTGGAAATACAAATAATGTGGTGCTGAGAACACTTCAGATTGCATTGGAATGAAGTTATTTGCTATGAAATACTGAAATTGTGGAGAGCGAAACCCTAAACATTTTGTTATGGTGTTTAAAAGCCATAAAGGAAATGGGGTGAGGAATTAAAATCAGGAGATAAGGCACCAGATAAGGTGGGACTGGGGGTGCTCAGAATGGGCTGTTCTCCATGACCCCTCGTACAGAAATGCTGCAAAACACAACAAAAACAGAACTGGGGGCAGGCTGATCTTCCTTAGGAACTTATAAATCCACAGGGATGCAGTGGAGGAGCCAAACCTGTGTCGGGGGGAATTGAAAGCAGCCCTTGGGAGCGAAGGGTGTGATGTTCATCTCTGTCCTGCTCTGTGCTCCTTCAGTGCAGCACCAGGAAGCAGGAGATGAGGGGGGCAGGGGAGGGCAGGGACCTCTTGAAACCTTCTGTAAATCCCAGCTGGCCCTGGGGGTGTGCAGAGCAGGGAGGGCTTTGCCAAACTGGCACCTCTGGTACCTCCTGAGGTTTGCTCTGGGGAGGTTCTCAGCTCTCAGCAGTGTCACTGGAGTCCTGATGGGCACACAGGGCTCTCATTTTCCTAATCCTAAATTGCATTTCCCCATCCTAAATTGCATTTTCTGAGGTATGATCACAGAACCCTGAATGGTTTCGGTTGGAAGGACCTTAAAGGTCACCTAATTCCACCCTTTCCATGGGCAGGGACACCTTCCAGTGTCCCAGGGTGCTCCAAGCCCCATCCAGCCTGGCCTTGGACCTGGATGAGCCCTGGCCTTGCCAGGGATGGGGAATCCACAGATTCCCTGGGCAAAATGATGTAAAATAATTAGCAAGAATGTCAAATAATTAGCAGGACTGATGCTTTCTTGCAGCTCCTGGAAGCCTGGCTTTGGTTAGGATGCATCCACCCTGCTGCTGGGACCATCCCCCAGGACAATCTGCTGTTATTGGGATCTTCATGGACCCAACACCAATATCACCCATTTTTTGTCCTCTTTACAACCCAGAGCTCCCTTAATTGCTGTTTGTAGCTCAGGGGTGGCTCGTGGAGAGCTGGTTGGTCTCAAGACATCAGCTCCTCCTCATTTCCCCCTCACCACCACATCCCTGGGGCTGTGTTCATCTCAGAGGTTTCCAGGGGCTCTGTGTGTAGCTCTGTGATCTGATCATCCTCGGGAGGGGCAGTGAAAGGAGAAAAGGAGCAGGGTTGTTCCTACTCATACAACACCTGGGTCCAGGAGGGGAAACTTCCCTCTCAAAGTGTGCACCGGGCTTAGAAAAATTACTAAAAATCTTATCCTAATCCTCCTCAAAGATCAATCTCTTAATCTTTCTGACAGTGGAAGTGACTAATCACCTGAATAGGATTTAAAGCCACTGAGACACTGACAAGGCTTTAAGCTGGGAATAATTTGCAGGGGTTTTGTTTGGTTTGGCTCCCCTTCCCCATTTCTTGATTCATCATTTTTTCCTGGAAGTAGAAATAAGAAAGGCAGAAAGCTGTTCTGGTGTTAATTACAAGTGCAACAGCTGGGAAACTGTTTAGGAGATAAAAACCACTCCAGATTTGGGATCATGTGCCTGTTTGAGGTCTGCTTTCAGGGCAGTTTTGCATAACAAATATAAGTCTGGAACCTCAGGCTACTGCACTTGAGTCTCCTTCCACATTTGGGAGAAGAGTTTCCTGCTTGTAACACATTTAATCTGTTCCTTAGGAGATGATGAATTTTGAATTGTCATTATCTTCTTTTTTCGGGGTTTGTTTTTTTTTCCCTTCTCAGCAGCAGAGCTGTGTTTGACCAGGGCTCTCTCAATAGAAACCCTGCTGGAGTTCCATGTGGGGCACAGAGCTGGACCTGTCTGGGATCCTCACCCAGTGAGGGCTTGGTGTCACTGATCCCAGCCCTGGGAACTGTTCAGTTCATAGAGCATGAGACTCTTAATCTCAGGGTCGTGGGTTCGAGCCCCACATTGGGCCAAAATCTGTCCTGGTTTGAAAGGCAGGTGTCTGCTAAGGAAGGCAGAAACCTCCCTTGGAATGGAAAATGCAACCCAATCCCCTCCCAATTATTATAATTTTGAAATCAAGGCCTTTCAGGCAGAGATATGGGAAATAGGAATAACAGTTCTTTACTAATGATTATATATACACACACACATATATATATATAAAGCAAGGCAGGAGGAATACTGGTTTAAACTGACAGAGTCAGATACAAGCTGAGCCCTGTTAGTCAGGGCAGCAGTGGCAGTGCCATGAGATGGTGGCTGCAGTTCTCCTGAAGTGATGGATGTGGTTCTGGTGAAGAGGTGATCCTGGAGGAAAGGTCTGGTCTTCCTCAGAAGGTCCAGGGGTGGGTATGTAGCTCCTGTCCTCTGGGAATTCCAGTGGGAAAGGCCCTAGTATGATTTTTAAAATCCCAGTTTCTATCCAGGATTGAGTGCCTGGGTCCTCCTTCTGGGTGGAGCTTCTCACAAAGGCACTGATGGCCATGGACAGGAGATAGTCCAGGGGCGAGTTATCTGTGAGCCATGGGCAAGGCACTGCTGGGCCATGAACAGAAAATAGCCTTGGGGGGACGGGCAGGGAGCACTGCCCCACCTGGTTCATGGAGATGGGGATAGAATCCATGCTTTTGGTCACGTCCTGCTTTCCATCCCAGGACAGGAATGTTTCTGAAATGCTTCTGGATCCAAGGGATTTGTGCAGACTGTGCTGTTTGTTTCCTCACACACTTTGGGTGTGGTGAGCCCAGCCCTGCTCGCAGGGATGCAGCTTTGGAGGGTCACTAAAACAGCAGGAGGATGGGAGGAGGTTGATTTTCTGCCTGGATGTTTGGGATGGTTTGGGCTGGCCTCACACAGCAAAGGCATTTCTGTACACACAGATTTGTGGTAAGTTTAAATTTAACCCTTAAAAAGAGGGTTATATTTAAAATACAAAGATATCAAGAGACAAAGAGGAGACACGAGTCACTTGCTGAAAATTATGTTGCAGATTAAGCACAATAAAAATAAATTTTAAAGTGACTCTGGGAGCCAGGTCAGAAATCCCCACCATCATCATCTGTTTGGTGTTCAGGTGCTGAGGGAACAGCTCAGTGTTTGTAGGGGTTGGAGGAGGCACTGGATGAGAAACAGAGCAAACTGAGCTGGGGCTGTCTGATATTCCCAGGAAATTATGGTCCCACTCAGTACAAAGGGAGAAACAAAACTGAATTTCAGGCCTGCCCTGGAAGTTTCCTCAGCTTGGAGTAATTTTGGGGAGATTTATGAGAGCCCTGGTGTCAGGAGGAGAATGTGCTGCAGATTTCCTTAGGGAAGAGCTCGGCACAAATCTCCCTGCACAGGGAGGGCTCCGTTGACCTGGGCAGCTGAAAAATGCTGCAGACTACTTTGGGGGACTCATTAAGCATTTTTTCTTTCATAATCTGGATAAAACATTTCCTCCAGAGTTGAATCTGCATCATTCTGAGTCTACAGCTAAGGTTTTAAAGTACAGCAGTGAGGGACAGGTGAACACAGAGCCACATTAAACCTGTGGCTGCTCTTAGCCACAGGAACTGCCTGCCCTCAGCGTGGGCCCTCGGCTCTTGGAGGGGCTGAAATCCTATTTGCAAATATGCAAATGAGCCTGCTGAGACATGGATGAGGGACATGGGATGAGCAGGAGCAGGGGTGGGCAGAGATGATGGTGCAATGGAGAGTGACAGCTCATGAGGGAAATGTTCAACAGTTCAGGTTCTGGTGGCTCCCGTGCAAGTGTCCCAGTGCCTGTCGCAATCAGCAATAGATGCTGCAGGTTGGAATGGATTTAAATAGTGCTTTATTCAGGCTGCTGTAGAGTAATGATAACATTTTATCTCATTCCAGGCTGATTTAATGCATTTCAGTTGAAATAAACCCATTTTCAAAGAGCCACATTCCCGCCTGGATAATTTATGTGTATGTTTTTAGCGTGGCAAACCCCACGGGGTGCTTGTTAACACCTGTTCCACCAGACCCAGGAGGAAACTGGAAATACAGCTAGGGATGGTGGAAGTTCTCCCCTTTTCCTCCTGCTTCCCACCCTTTGTACCTGCACAGTTTGTTGGAAGAGCAGATGGAAGATCCTGAATGGGAATTGCAGGCGTTGGCAGAGCGGGAATGACTCAGTTGGAGCCCCGAGAACTCCTGTTGTTTGTTTTCCTCATTTTCATTCAAATAGAAGGGTGGAATTGCAATTTCTTTCCCTCTGTTCATCTCCAAACTGGATGGATCTCCACAAAAATGTGTTTTCAAAGGTGGATCTCTGGCTCTAGGGCAAAGAAGGAATTGCAAAATTTACACGGTGAGGCCCCTTCATAATAGAAAAGAGTGGAAAGAGGTTCCAAAAAATGCACACAGGCACCTAATGAAGCTTTCTAATGACTTTAAAAAATATCTCAGATAATTTCAGACCTCCTACTGAAAGGACAAGGGAGCTGGACAATCCCAATTGCATCGTGCCCTTGGAAATGGTGTCAGAATGTGCAATTACAAACACCAAACAGCTCTGTGAACTTGGCTGGGTCTCTCAAACATTATTCCTGAGGTGGCTTTTTAAATTTTGTGTCATTCCTTCCTTGCCAGAGTAAATAACTCCCCGGGATTTTGGAATGAGACTGAAAATACCTCGAGCTGAGCCTTTCTAGGGTGCCTGGGTGAATTTACCACACCTTCCCTCAGATACCTGGCCCCTTTTTTCTTTCCTCCAGTGCTCAGGTCCTCTCTGCAGTTCCTGTCAGCATTCCCAGCTGAACAGAATCATTTCCCTCCTCAGCTGACAGCAGCTGTCATTAGGAAAATTGCAGGGCCAACTTTGACAGGATTCACACAATGAGGGAACTTCAACTTCTCGCAGGCTCCGAGAAAGCCCAGGCTCTTCAGCACATCTTGTCAGTCGGAACATGAGCTCATCTCCTCCCCGGGAGCAGTTGGCAGATGAGAAGATTATTTCTGACAGATCTGAAACAGCCCCGATGACATCCTCCAACAATAAAATCTCTGCCAGGGGCTGGGGGGAGAGGAGAAAATGGTCTAATGAAAAAATTGTGGTTAAAAAAAAATGAGGGAGAGCTTAAATGGAAGGATCCTCAGCATTTGCGGTTCTTTGTTTGCAGTTCCTTCCTCTTCCCTGGGTTAAATATTCACATTTGTTAATGATCCAGGGATCCACAGCTCTGTCCTGCAGGATGTTCCTCAGCTCTGAAGGCTCCTTGGAGCTGGAGCTGGGTCCTTCCGTGCCCATCAGCAGGTGGTGTTGGCACACTGGGGATCAGCCATGGCAGCAGCAGGAATCGTGGCATTATCCTGGAACTGCCTGGCATTCTGGAATCCTCTGGCGTCCTGGGATTGCCTGGGACCAGGAACATCCCTCGGGAAGGGGAGGCTCTCCACTGGCAGGGTGTTTGTGCATGCAGGGCTGGGCTGTGCTCAGGGTTTTGCCCCTTCTGGGGGAGGTGGCTGACACAAAACTCTTTTCTTCCCAGGGTTATTAATTTGGTTTGCTGACAATTAGGGAGTTTGTTTATGTCTGCAGGAGAGGGAGCAAGAAGGACCAAACCCCACAGATTTCTGCTCTCCCTCAGCTTTCCCAGCCTAAGGTGCAAACATGGCCTGAATCGAGTGAAAGCAAGAGGCACAAATGTTTAATGTCCTTGTCAGTATTTAAAGTTTATCCTTTCCTGCGGCATCGGGTTTCTTTCAGCCCATCTTTAGCCCTGCTTCCCTTCCAGAGCTGGTTTTCCTCACTGTTTACCCTTTAAGAGCACACTGGGGATAAAATCCCATTTTATCTGTGCTCCTGCTGGGGAATGAAGAACCCTCTGGGAGCACAGCAGGGATTTGTGCCTTGTCTGGAGTGTAGCAATCCCCTTTCCAACAAAGCCAGCACTCCCTCTCCTTCTTGTACTGCCATGCCCAGGATCATCCTCCTCAAAGGCAAGAATGAGGCAAGAAACCTTTAAGGGACGTGAAAACTGAGGGTGCTGCATCTTGGATTCTGGTTTTGTTATTTTAGAGCTTCTAAGCAAAATTAGTCTATAAAGGTTCCAAGCTGTGCAAGTTCAGAGTGTGCAATCAGTGTCCTGTGGGCTCCAGAGCTCCATCTGAGACCCCCAAATGTTGTACAGAAAAAGGCACCACATTTAAAACACTTCAGTTAGGATTTGAGATCCTGCAGCCATCGGGGAGCTCCTGAAAGGCTCTTGCAACTCATGGAATCATGGAATGGTTTGGGTGGGTAGGGATTAAATCCCAGCCAGTGCCAGCCCTGCCATGGGCAGGGACACCTCCCACTGTCCCAGGCTGCTCCAAGCCCCATCCAGCCTGGCCTGGGGCACTTCCAGCCCAGGGCAGAGGAGCTCCAGCCCTTGGAGCATCTCCCTGGCCTCCCCTGGACTTGCTCCAACCTTTCCTCTCCCATTCCCACAGAGGGATGAAGGCTGCTGGATCCAGCATGCAGCCTGGGCATGGCCCCTCCATCTCCTGGGATAAAGGTAACGATGGAAAACCATCAGCAGAAGTGGTTTCATCAGTGCCTGATCCACAGCTCACAGACCCCAGGCAGCTCCAGGAACATTTTCCCTTCCCTTAATTATTGAGAACACCTTGCTTTCATCAGGAGCTGCTGAGCTGAAGGAGGCAGGTTGTGTTTTACACCGCATACTTGAGATAAAAACATTAAAAATATCCTGATCCTGCCTCCTCAGAGCCGTCAGAGAGGAGTGGGAATGAGCACACATGATTTGGGGAACAGTTTTCTGTCACAACGTGCAATTCCATTAAAACTTCAAGCATTTCGTGAAAACATTTCTTTGCTGGCAGAGCAACTTCATAACTCAAAACATCTTGTTCAAGAGTTCCCACTTCATTCTGAGAATGTCCTGATATTTGGTGGTGTTGAGATGGAATAATTTCTTTTCACGATTTGCAGTGAATTCATTCTGTGTTTGTATTAAATGAAAACATCACTCTGGTTGGGTGGGGGTTTATTTTTGAAAGTTTACCCCATAAAACAGATTCGGTTTGTGTTTGGCTCAAAGGGATGATGGAGCACCTCACTCCAGCCTGTCCTTGCAGCCCACACCCACAGCCTGCAGGGAATTCCAGCTCTTGGGCTGCTTAGTCACAGTTTTGGGGATGCAGGTGGGGATTTGGGGCTGTGCTGGGTACAGAAAAAACAGGGAATTAAAGGCTTGCACAGACAGGACAAAGCAGAGTCAACATCTGTGTCTCACTTCTCCTTGGCAGCAGTGAAAGTCTGGGATCCTTCTAAAATAGGAATCACTGCAACTGAACTGCTCTGGGTATTTATTTTAGACAGTTAGAACCAGTATCAGCCTGGTGGGAGCAGCTGATTGGGGTTAAGCCAGGCTGGAGAGCTGGGAATGCTCACCTGGAGAAGGGAAGCTCCAGGGAGAGCTCAGAGCCATTCCAGGGCCTAAAGGAGCTCCAGGAGAGCTGGAGAGGGACTGGGGACAAGGCATGGAGGAACAGGACACAGGGAATGGCTTCCCAGAGGGCAGGGATGGATGGGAGATTGGGAAGGAATTCCTGGCAGGGAGGGTGGCTCAGGGCGGGGATGGAATTCCCAGAGCAGCTGTGGCTGCCCCTGGATCCCTGGCAGTGCCCAAGGCCAGGCTGGGATAGCCTGGGACAGGGGGAGGTGTCCCTGCCCGTGGCACTGGGTGGGATTTGAGGTCTTTTCAACCCAAACCATTCTACATTTCTATGCCAATTCTGTTTCCCATCCTCAAAAAATGTTCTTAATGTATCCATGCCTTTTCTCAACTTTATTCTGTTTTTTTAAAAGAGTAATTCATATTCAGCGCAGAATGGTTATAAAGTGCAAAACTCATCAATTATTCAGGTTATTTATGCAGATTTTAAAGTCAGAGACATTATGTGGCTTTCTCCCTTTTAAGAGAAATTGAAAAGAGATTTAAGAGGAGTAGAACATTTTCCTGAGCTGAGGTTGGAGTTCAGCTCTTTGGGAATGTTCTGTGTGTTTGTGTTGTTTGGGTTTGCTCTGTGTGTTTTCCAACCCCCGTTAGAGGTGTCAGTAACAGGGTGACTCAAACAATCAGACAAAGCTGGAAGAGCACCAAAACCCACAGGATTTGGATAATCTGAGTATTCCTGGTGTCTGACCCAGTGGGCAGAGCACAAAACAGGGACACAGCAGCAGCCAGCACTTGAACTCCCAGCTTGGATTTTCCTTGATCAAATGATTTTATCCCCTCCTTGTAAACTGTTAGTAGTAATAATAGTAATAATAGTATTAGTAATAATAATAATAACAATAATTTCCTGTTGTAAAGGTGTTCAGTGGAGTAATTTAACCAGCATCCCACCAGCTGATGCTGATATTTGGGTTCAGTATTGATGAGGGCCAAACCTCTCCCTCCTGACAGGCTCTGCTCCCAGTTTGTGTCCAAACCCCTGCGCTGGGCACAGCCCCAGCCCTGGCTGGAAAACCTTCTGTGTTTCAGCCCTCCAGGTGAGAAACAACACCAGGCAACACAAGAAAAGAACCCTTTTCCTGGTGTCTTTTAGATGCCCATCATGGGACAGAGTGGGGAACAACCCGGGGCTGGCTGGGGACAGGTGAAGCAAAGAATAAATCAGTGAGCATGGTCACAGAGACAGGAAATCCTTCCCTGCCCCTGGAGTCATAAATGGGCAGCTGGAAGGAACAATTCCTGTGGCTGTGAGAGCTGAGGGTGCTCAGCACTCGCAGGGATGTTCATTATCCAACTGCTCTGGCCTTGAAGTGATTAAGACCCCGTTCTGTACTGAGCAAGTGTTGGAGCAACTGGAATTGCTCTGCCTTGGATAATTGTGTTTGTTTCTCCCATTAAATTTACAGGCTCTTTTATGCCTTCTCCCCATGTGCTCGCAGATTTTCCAGGGCAATTTGCGAAATAACCCTGATTGCTCTTTCAAGCCCCTTTTCAGCTTGCTGTCTGCAAAAACACCCAGTAAAAACCAACTCCAGAATGGCATTTGGAGCTGACAGTTCACGGTGCTGCTCTCCCACATCCGTGTGGTTCCTGTCCTCTGCAGTCACATCATTAGCTTGGAAAAAAATCACTTTATCCGAGCGTTTGGTGCGTGACCAAAAGGTGCCTTGATCATTTCATAGTGCTCATTTGCTAAATAATGCAAAAATGCTCATTTTTTTATATTTATTTGTAAATAACCCCCAATATGTGTCTGACCCATCTGTGGATGTTAAGACAGCGATGATGACTGCACATTCCAGTGTCCCTGCCTGTGGCTGAGAGACTGCCCTGGTTCTCAGGGCCTTTCCACAAACAATCAGAGTCCATTGATTGAGTGATCAGAAATCAGAAGGCTTTATTATGAATTGATATTTAGATATATTTAGGTTAGGTATTAATCAAAAGAAAGAGAGGAAAGAAGGAGAGAGAGATCTCCTCAGGCTGCTCAGCTGCTGGAATCCTCTGTCTCTATCTCTGTGAACAGAACAGAACCAGTGTGTGTTGTAAAATACAAACTATGAAAACAAATCCCCAAATAGAAGTTATTCACTTTGGCCAAAGAGATAAGAAGAAAACACTACAATATTTACAAGAAAGTAGCTGTGATAGTCACATTTTTATCAACCTGAAAACAACTGCGACAAATTCAGTGCTACGAGAATCAGTGAGGCATAAAGAGGCCTAAAAAATCCTTTCAGGGTTAGTAACACCTGCCCATCCCAAAGGAAAATTCCCCAGAGAAATCCTGCTCCTCAGGATACAGGTGGTGCTGCTGTGGGCTCTGGCAGTGCCCTTGGCCCTGGGAGTGATGTGTGGCACTACTTAGGCTGGATTGGATCTGGTTTAATTTCCGTGAACACCAATGATTCATCCTGGGCTCTGCTACAAAGCCCCTGCAGCTCCAAGGGATCCCAGAGCTTCATTCTGGCAACCTGGGACTTGCCTGCCCTCGCTGTGCTGATGGTCCAGGGGAGTTTGCAGGGAGAGAGGAGGAAATCAGGAGCACACCTGAAATGAAAATGTGGCAGGAGAATAAAATAGAGCCAGAGTTTTGTGTAATTTACAGCTTTGGTGAGGGCAGAAAGGAGCTCCAGGAAGCTCCACCATCCACCATGGCCAGGGCTGGGCACTGGATTCTTTAAAATCAGCCCCCAGTGCTCCTCTGGAGGGGTTTGTCCCCATCCCTGGAAGTGTCCAAGGCCAGGTTGGAGCAAGCTGGGACAGTGGAAGGTGTCCCTGCCCATGCCAGGGGGTGGGAATGGATGGGATTTAAGGTCCCTTCCAACCCAACCCATTCCATGATTTTATAGCTTAATTGTAATATTTGCAGGTTTCTTCTTGTTTTTTTACTCTGTGTGTATGTTGTGAGGCTTTTTGGTTCTTCTTCAGGTCACATTTGGTGACCCACAAATGTCACCTCCCCCTTTTCTACCTCCCTTCCTCTGTCCCTCCTCTCTCCAGCCCGAGCCTCCCTTTTGGTTTATTTTTCTCCCTTTTTTTAGCAGACTGACTCCAGATATTCCCACTTTTGCTTCTGCTGGGCTGGCAGGACAGGCCCAGCTCTGCAGCAGTTTGCAGGAGCAACGTGAACACGGTGACGAGAAATCAATCTCGCTAATAAAATTAGCTGAGTTTCACTTACTCTGTCGCACAACTGGAGCCTGACTCATCTCCGTGAAGGGACTTTTATGGCCTCACTTTTTAATGGAGTGTAAACCAGCATTCATCGTGTGAGGAGGGGCAGAGATTGGGAGCATAAATCCCCTAAACCCCTGCCAGCACCAACCCCACGGGGATTAGGGAAGTGAAAAGGGATTGTGTCCTGCACTTGTCAGTCAGCTCAAAGGAAAATTGGAGTAAAAATATCCTGGAGGAGCCAAAGGCCATGTCTGAAACTCTGCTGCCTCTGTGGAGTCAGTGTGGCTGTGCTCGATGTTCGTAGGTGTCATTCCAACCTCGATGGTCCCATGGCATTTTGGGGCACCTGTGGTAATTATAGGTATAATTAGGTATATTTTATATACCTGTATAGGTATAATTTAGGTACATAATTATATAGGTATAATTATAATAATAACCAAAATCCCCCAGGCTGTGCTGGGGGATTTTGGTTATTTTTTAATACTCTGTACCTGGCTTGAATAGCCGAATAATAATCTCTTGAGGATTTTCTCATAGTTTAGGGTTTGAGAGGCTTCAAAGGTTGGTAGAGATTGCCCAGAGGAGCTGTGGCTGCCCCACCCCTGGAAGTGCCCCAGGCCAGGCTGGATGAGGCCCGGAGCAGCCTGGGGCAGTGGGAGGTGTCCCTGCCCATGGCAGGGGTGGCACTTAAAGATGAAAAGCCAGGAACTCTTTGCGGGGGAGCTGAGAACAGAGCAAGAGACGATGTGAACCAATTTGGTTTATCATGAGTTCTTCCCTTTATTATCTCAAAATGTCGGGTTATATAGAGGTCAGATAGTTTACAAATCCAGGTGCTTTTTAATTGGTACACAAAGTGAAAAAGAATTCAAAACAATTCAGTCTTAAAACGGCTACTATGATTACAATGTAACTATGTTATCTAAAACCAAACACACTTTAATAAAAATTCTTGCTGCGCCACAGGTCTTGGTACTTCAACACAGGCCCAAAATCTGAGGCCTAACTAAAATAATTCAAAGCTCATCCATCAGACAATCAGGCCCAGGCTCCCTCAAAAGTTCTGCTACAGGCACTGGATCACCTTTAAGGTCTTTTGCATCCCAAACCATTCAGTGATCCCAAGGTTGCAGTGAGAGCAGGGAATGTGGGGTAGGAGTGTCCTGGGAGTCAGGCTCATGCAGACGAGGAGGGAAAGGTGATTTTTGCCTGTTTTATTGGTTCTTTAAAAGATCTGTAGAGAACAAGAGCATTACTGGGCTCCTTCTCCCTGATGGTGTTGGCAGCTCGCCCTATACCTGGAGGGGTGTAAAGCTGGAGGATTTATTGCTCCTGGAGTGATTTATGGGATACAGGGAGCAGGTGATGGCCTCGCTTTACAACTGACTCATCTGCTGACATTGAGAAATCCTCCTGGGCACTCAGACCAGCGCTGAGAGCTCTTCCCTACTCCATAAAGGGATCCTGAGGCTTAATCCCACCTTGGCTGGACAGCACTGCTGGGTTTATATGGAGAAAGTAGGAAAAAAAGATATTCTTGTGAGTTTTCCATCATTTCTGATCTCAAAGGAGCAAGTGCTTGGAAAGTTTCTGTGGTTGCTGTGTGCTTCTGGTCCATGTTTGCCAAATGCTGCCTTTTACAGCTTCTCCTCTGAGCAGTCCCCAGTTTTTCCAGTTGCTGTCACGTCTCAGTGTGGGGGCTGATGGTTGAACAATTCTTTTTATTCTGCCTCGCACATTCTTGGAGATTTTGTGTGAGTTTTTGTGTGCTTTGTGTTTATTTTCTCTCTCCCAGAGCACGTGGCTCCAGCATTGTTTAGGCTGGCTCTCACTTCTGGGGGGATAAAAAGTACTCGATTCCAAAATGAATCCAAAATTTTGGACCCATTTTTCTCATTAAAAATGTGTTTAATTTCAGGAACTCTGCTTCATCTCCTCATTTCACACTCTGCTTTGGCCTGGTTGGTGTCTGGCTTTAAACCTTCTCCTCACTGGGCTTTTCCTGGGGAACTTTCCATACACAGGGAATATCATGGAAGGCAGCATTTCCTGATCTTCTTTTCAGTGTTTAGCTGCCAGGGCTGACAGCATCCCTCTGAGCCAGGTGTGGAGTAGGTGCATCCTGGGGCCAATTAAGCATTTTCCACATAACCTGGATATTTTTGTTAATTTTTTAAGCGTCCTGATGTCACAGAAAACTCAGGCTGCAAATCACCGCTCCGAGGCAATAAAATGATGACTCAAAGGAGTTCTGGGCAAATCTTTGAAGGGTTTGGGGTGAGGGAAGTTTGGGTAAAACCCAAATTAAATCACAGAAGGGGTGAAGCACTGGCGATGTCTATTTTAAATCTGCTCCATTTCACCTCTGGCTGTGTTCGGAGTTGCTGTCACTTGTCGGCCAATATAAGATTTTAATGGTTAAACGCTGCCTTTGTCCGTGGGGATAGTAACGAACTCCTTAACTCAAGAGGGTAATTAATTTTCCTGACAAGCTCCCTGAGTGCTCAGTTGAGTTTTTAGCCCTCCCATGGATGGGATCTGACAGTTTGCATTTGCCTTCTCCACCTCCCCCTGCAAACCCAGGACTTGCTGAGTCGGGTTGAACAAATCCCCGGAACACCCCGGAATGAGATTGGGCTTTAATGTGTAATAAAAACTTTGGAAATGACTCCTTCAAACGCTTCCAGAGGTTGGAAAAGCATCTATAAATATCCACTTTATGCATAATGTCCCCAAATCTTATTGGAAGAGGTCATTTATTCCAAAACATGTCATTAAGCTCCGGAGCCAAGGAAATTGCAGCATGGTTTTGATGTGGCGAAGTTTGCAGCTGGAAGCAGTGGGAGAGAGGGAAGCCCTGGACAGGAGCAGCTGTGTTGGTCTTTTGCTCCTCCTCCGCTCCCTGGATGCCTTTGGAATCTCATGTTTTTCGTTTTTCCTGCAATAAATGCTAAATCACAGCTTAGCTGGTGTGTCCTCTGCAGATCAATGCCTCTGGGAGACCACCACCCAATAGGCCTGCAGCCCTCAGGTGTGTCCAAGGTCCTTTTGGGCTGAAGATTTCTGAGTCTTCAGGTTTTAGGTATGAAAATTTCCCTTGAGCCAAAATTAATTAGCTGATGAATAAATATGTGTGAAAATTGAGATGGAGAAATCTGAAAGTTTTGTTTCTAGTTCTGTTTTAACTTCTAGGGAATTCCTTACATTCTGTGTGCCCAATGGAGCCAAGCTGGGAGAGCTGGGGGTGTTCACCTGGAGAAGGGAAAGCTCCAGGTGGGAGAGCTCAGAGCCCTTCCAGGCCCTAAAGGGGCTCCAGGAGAGCTGGAGAGGGACTGGAGTGAGAAGGAGGAATGGTTGTGAGATGAAGGAGGGCAGGGATGGATGGGATACTGGGAAGGAATTCCTGGCTGGGAGGGTGGCTCAGGGCTGGGATGGAATTCCCAGAGCAGCTGTGGCTGCCACTGGATCCCTGGCAGTGCCCAAGGCCAGGCTGGAGCAGCCTGGGACAGTGGGAGGTGTCCCTGCCCAGGGCAGGGGTGGCACTGGATGGGGCCTTCCCAACCCAAACCATTCCAGGGATCTGTGATTCCGAGTGCAGCTGGAGGAATGCGATGCCAGAGCCTCGGATTTGATCAGGAACATTTTCTTCAGAAGGGTGCCTGGGATGTGCTGGGTGAGGCAAGCGAGGGTGGAGTTAATTATTCCCATGTGCTGCTCCTCAGTGCCAGCCCTGTGCCCCTGGCACAGAGGGCACGCGAGGATGGGGCTGGGAATGCCTTTTGGGATTTGCCAGGTGAGTTTTAACAGCCTTTGAGCACAGCAAATGTCAGGGACAGAGATCAAACCATGATTGTGGTAAAGTAAACACGGACAAGAGATGAGCAACTCCTCCCCTCCAGTGCCACCCTCCGAGAGCTCAGATTCATCGACACTTTCCATTCCCTTTGCTGCCTCCCTGCTCAGGAACTCTGCACTCATCACAGCAAAGTGACTCAGGTTCACTTAATATTAATTTCAATATTAAAATCACCATTTTACTGCCTGGCACACTTTCCATATGGAGACAACAATCCTTGCTTTTCCTTATTCCTTTTCTGTCCCTTTTTATTCTACACTTGTGGCTCTTTAATCTTCAATTTTTAAGGAAATAAATTGCATGTGACAATCCGTGTGTGCAGAATTTGGAAGGAAGGAGCTGTTTTCAGTGAGGGACTCAAGAATTTATAATCCCCGAATCTCAGAATAATTTGGGCTGGGAGAAGCCTTCACACCCATCTCATTGCACCCCATGCCATGGGCAGGGACACATTTCCCAGTAAGTTTAAACTGGAATCTGTGCTGGTGTTCTCAGTTTCTGTGCTCTGTGCTCCGGAAAACATGAAAAATTTTTTGTCTATAAGGGCTGAAACAAGTCCTGAGCTCTTCTGCTGAAAGCAGCAGATGTTGTCTTGGTCTCCTCTTAGAGGCAGATTGAATTTGAAACATCAGAATTTCCCTGGGAGAAAAATTCCATTTTCTGGGGGCAGCTCTTCCCCTGGCTGGGATGTGCTTCCATGGCTGGGATGTGCTTCCAGGATGTGCTTCCATGGCTGGGATGTGCTTCCAGGATGTGCTTCCATGGCCGGGATGTGCTTCCAGGATGTGCTTCCATGGCTGGGATGTGCTTCCATGGCCAGGATGTGCTTCCAGGATGTGCTTCCATGGCTGGGATGTGTTTCCAGGATGTGCTTCCATGGCTGGGATGTGCTTCCAGGATGTGCTTCCATGGCTGGGAAGTGCTTCCATGCATTCCCAGGACTGGTTTTGCCTCCTGACTCACATCTGTGTCTGGAATGTCACGGCTCTGGGTCGAGGAATCAGCTCCGATGTGTCCATGTCACCTCCATAGATGCTGCTGGCAAATGGAGGGTGAGAAATGGATCTGAAGGAGTGGGGCAGGAGTTTTGCTGGCAGTGCTGAGCTGGATTCCTGGAAATGATGGATGGAAACACATTTCACTGCAGGAAGGCTTCACTCCACCACGCTGCTGACTCAGAGTACTCTGTTACAAAGTGAGGCCAACAACAATCAGCTTATTCATAAGTTAAATATTCTCTGGAGCCATAAATCTCTGCAGGTTAAAGCACCCAGGTTCCTCACACAAGACAGGTTTGAAATTCTTCCTGGCACCAGTGGATGGGGTTTGATGGAAAGGTCACTTGTCAGGATTGGGGGTTGCTCCGAAGCAGGCAGGTGTTTTATCACGGAGATTTTCTGTGCACTTCTGATTTACATCGAGAGGGAAAGTGGGAATGGGCAATGGGAGGGAGGCAGCTAGGGAGGAGAATAAAAACAAAGTGTTGAAGGAATTGGACAGGAAAGTGCCAGAGGATGGCGCAGAGTTCAGGAAGCTGTGTCAGCTCTGTTAAATTCTGAGTTAAACTCAATTGCGTTCCCTCTGTCAGCTCAGGCCTTGGCGCTCAGGGAGCCAGAGGAAAATCCAGGAGGGAGACCAAGGTTCTGTCCTGTCCTCTCCTTTCCTGTCCTGAACCCAGCCTCCAGCACCTCACCCTGTCCATCAGGGACAGCTCTGGAGCTCCACCACCCTCTGGAGCTCCACCACCTTCTGGAGCTCCACCAGCTCTGGAGCACCACCAGCTCTGGAGCTCCACCAGCCTCTGGAGCTCCACCAGCTCTGGAGCTCCACCACCCTCTGGAGACCCACTGCCCTCTGGAGCTCCACTACCTTCTGGAGCTCCACCAGCTCTGGAGCACCACCCTCTGGAGCCCCACCAGCTCTGGAGCCCCACCAGCCTCTGGAGCACCACCAGCCCTGGAGCTCCACCAGCCTCTGGAGCACCACCAGCCCTGGAGCTCCACCAGCCTCTGGAGCCCCACCAGCCTCTGGAGCTCCACTGCCCTCTGGAGCTCCACTACCCACTGGAGCTCCACCAGCCTCTGGAGCTCCACCACCTTCTGGAGCTCCACCAGCCTCTGGAGCACCACTACCCACTGGAGCTCCACCAGCCTCTGGAGCTCCACCACCTTCTGGAGCCCCACCACTCTCAGGAGGTTCTGGCTGTGTGCCCCTCATTAGCAGGAATCACTGATCTCCTGGAACCTCCACACCCAGCAGCCTTTCAGGGACACATTCCCCAAGTCCATTGCTCCCACGCCCCTTTACCAGGAATCTCTGCTCCCCAAAACCTCGGTGTGCAAATCTTCTCTCCAGGGTGCATCGAGTGAACGAGGGCCTGGACGAGCCCTGCTGGTCCCACATTCCCCATTCCCAGACACTCCTGAGGTTTTCCTCAGCAGCAGAACCATCTTCCCTACTGATCTCTCCAGTTCTTCATAAATCCTCCAAAATATTCCCACTTCTGTGGATTGTTACTATTCCCCAGTGGCAGGTTCCCTCTGCAGTTTTTAATGTAAAGAATGGGATGATTAAATATTTGACAAGTGCATTCAGCACTGAAATACTAATAAATTGTATTATCTCTGGGGGCAGAGGGTTATTTTTTTGTCATTTTAGCAGCAGAATAATGATGCTTTTGCAAGGTTACAGTTTTGCTGCCTGTAAGAGCAAGCAAGTCCTCCTTTCTTTTCAATAAGATTTTAATATAATTTGCAACCATTGTTAACTTGTCATATTCTTCCCTCTCCCCTAAAAAAACTTCCCTCTCCCCTAAAAACTCAGTGTCTGCATATGAGCCTCGTGCTTTTTAAACTTGATTTTCTGTCACTGAGCAGAGGCAAATTCCAGATTCATTATGGTAATAATAAGAAATCTTTGAATTGATACTGAAGGAATCTCTGGTCCCACTCTTTAGTTTCTGACAGGAATCAGCTGATTTTCGAGCTCAAAATATAAATCTCCTTTCTCAGGCAGGTGACAGGTTGGGTTGTGTGTCCTGGCCAGGGTTTTGGGGCTCCATCTCTGAGCCCCGAGTGTGTGGGGCAGGACTCAGCCCCGAGCTGGGCAGACCTGGGGGCTCACAGGCTCCTTGTGATCCCAGCAGGGACACATTCATTCCCATTCTGGAGCAGCTTCCAGGGATTTCTGCAGGGCCTGGATCAGCCTCTGTGCCCCCATTCCTACCAGAGCAGCCCCTTGAGCAAATCAAGGCAGTTTTCCCTTGCACTAGTTAATTTGAAATTTCGAAATGAAAGTTGCAATTCCTTTGTCTTTTTGCAGCATTTTGAAGTGAAGGAGGAACTTCCCAGGCAGGAACTCAGCCCTGCTGATTATTCCAGTTTCCCAGGCCGAGGGACATTCCCAGGAGCAGGAAACCTTTGGATGATTTAGGAACTTGGTCCCTCCTGCAAGTGCCTCCACCCTGTACATTTTCCCTTAGCTAATCAGTTTGGGATGGGGAGGCAATATTTAAACAAGCAGAAAATCATTAGATGATTTACAAAACACTGGAACCCTGCGACGAGACCGTGAGGCTTCTTTTGGAGTAGAAAATGATTTAATTATTCCTCGCCCTTCCAAACATTCGTCTTGGTAAAAATTAAAATGATTTTGCCAGGCAGAAAATTGGTCCTCATGTTAATATTTGCTGTAAATGAACAAATGGCAGAGCATCAGTGGGTTCCTCTGCTGGACTGAAAAAAATGAAATATATTCTGGGGTCTCTTTAATGCACAGCAGTTTTTCAAGGCTAATCAGGACATTCTCCAAGCCTGCTTGGGCTTTATATTTTAATTTAAGCATGGCTGTGTCTGTGTCTGGTGGAATTATTCTCCCTTTCCTTCCTCTTTCGGCACTGGAGTTCTTGTTGTACTGTTTGTGTTGGGGAGGTGTTTCCACAGTGGTTTATGTCACCAGGCAGGTGACACTGAGTGCTGCCCTCTGTTTTCCATGGCACCTGGGCACCGCCGTGGCTTTTCCTGGCTGTTTTCCTGGGATTCAGTGCTCCTTTGGTGCTACAGGGATGTGAAATCCGTGCTCCTTTGCCAGCAGCTTGTCCTCAGAAACAACAGAGAGCAATAACAAACCTCCAGCTCCCCAAAAACCAAACAGCAGGTGGCTGTGCCTGAATGATTAATGAGGTTTGTGTTCTTTTTTAATGATATATTGCCAAAAATTCAGTGGGATCTGATCAGAATCTGAGCAGTGATTTCTCCTCTAAACCTGTGGGACTTCACTTTGCTGCCAGCCATGGGACAGAGAACAAGCAGGAATGTGCAGCGTTCCCTAAGGACAGAATTTGTCTGGCAGGGGCCAAAATAAATCATTAGGAACCTTTTTCACCTCGTTGTGTTTCCGTTTTCCCTTGCCCGAGCCGGGGTTGTTCCCTCAGCAGCCCCGAGTTCAGGCTGAGCACAGCAGCATAATCAGCTGGCTCGCAGATTCCTTCAGGGCTGTTCTAAAAGCCAGAAGGAGCCCCCAGATAATCGAGTTTGGGCTCCCCTGCCCTGAAAGGTTTCCCTTGTTAACCCCGGGGGGCCCTGAGCTCTTTCCCGAGCCGCTTCCGACTCCACACAGCCCAGGATCCTTGTTATTCCTTGTTTTTCCAAAAAGAGATAAAACACGGACTAAAGGTTAAACCAGGGACACTGGCCCAAAACCAGGATGTTCACGGAGCCTTGCCGTGGGTACCTTCCCTGTAGCAGAATTTCTCAGGGAACGTGGACATGATTGTCTCATGGAAGAGCTCTGAGCTATCCAGGTAGGCCTCAGAATTTCTGGGCCTGTGTTGGAGTGATAAAGCCTGTGGCGCAGCAAAAAATTGTTTTTAAAGTGTATTTTAATTTTAGATAGAATAGTTGCACTGTAGTCACAGAAGCTGTCTTAACTTAAAATTATTTTACATTCTTTCTCACTCTCTGCACCAATGAGCAAATACCTTGTAACTGTAAACTGTCTGAACTCTATATAAATCAACCATTTTCGAAATAATAAAAGAAAACCCATGATAAACCAATTAGCTCACATCGCTCTGTTCTCAGCCCCTGCATTAGAGACCCTGACTGCACTTCCCCGCTCCCAGCCGGGGAGGGAGCAGGGGCAGGCAGGATGCGGAGGATGCACTGCCCTGATCCCCCCATTCCCGGTAATCCCCGGGAATGCTCAGGGAGGGAACCGCTCTGACCTCGGCTCTGAGTCCCTCTGGAACGTGACAGACCCCGAGCACCCAGAGGGGAGGGAGGGGAGAGGGGAGGCAAGCGGGATTAAAGTGGGTGGTCCCATATGGCTGCCAGAGCCCGGGCTGCAATCCCCTTAAGGAGATCCAACTGCTCCGGCAGGAACGGGAGGAGGATTAGAACGGTTTCTGCTCCTTTTGACCCTGCTGCTACTGAAAATATTACGAATAATACAAATAAATGTATTTGTGCTGCAGAAAAATCTGCTAAACTCGAGTTTTCAGGGTCAATCTGATGGAGCTCAAAGGAAAAGATGGACACAAACCCTTCCCATGGAAAAGGGAGGGAAACGTTAACCTTTGCAAGATATCCAGATTTAAACCAGAAATTTAAACTGCAACACTTACCCAGCTGCAATTCACATTCCTGGTTTAATGCCCCATCCCTGGAAGTGCTGGGAGCAAGCAGGGATAGTGGGAGGTGACAGTGGGATAGGGGGGCACTGGATGGGATTTAAGGTCGCTTCCAGCTGAACCATGCCAGGATTCTGTGATTCTGTCTGGGGGAAGTGTGGCCCAGTTCCAGTTGGGGTCAGAGGGATAAATCCACTCAGAGCTGAAGCACAGACTCAGAACCACCTGCACACGTTGCTGTCAGCTCCAGTTCTCTTTGTTTCCAGCCCTTAGGTACAATCACTTTGGTTTTTAATCAGAGCACAGCATTTGCCTAATTACAGGTCTGATAGATAACAATGACATTAATTAAACTTAACCAACACAGGGACTTAATGAGAATTCCACACCTGTCCTTCACTGTTCATCTCACTGGACACTGCCCAGCCAAATGTCTGGGGGGTTTTCCCTCGTTTTCCCAAATCCCTCATTTATACCCTCAGACTTCTGCCCCATGGCCCCAGGCAGAGAGGGCTTGAGCTGTGCTTGAATGAGGGAAAAATTGGATTTTAGATTTGAACTTTATTTGTCCTCCCTGATTATGCTGCTGGATCAGCTGACGCTCTTCAGGAACCTTTAAAATGTTTTTCCATAGCCACAGACCCCATCCCACAGGGAATCTCCTCAGCTCAGCAGGTCCTGGGGACACCCCTGTAATAATAATTTAATTCTGAGATTAGCAGGAGTTAAGAACTAGGGAATGGAGAATCCTCTTGTGTCCAAGTGTGGGTTATGGGCAGCCCCACACTTGGTGTATTTGCTGTTCAGATTTACTGGAATGTAAAGAGACAGAGGATTTATATTTATGTTCATGTTTAATATTCATATCTATATCTATTTTATATAATGATGTCGATTTTATATAATGATATAGATTTTATGTAATTATATCTACTTCTATATGTATAAAAGACAAGTATTGAAGAGTGCATTGCATGGATTTCAAGTCATGAGTTTCCCAGGATGTGGGAGGATAAACCCACTGCCCAAACCTCCCAAACCTGAGGCCAGCCCTGTTTTCCAGCATTAAACCCGTGCTCCATCACAAACCCAGAGGTTCCTGCTGCTGGCAAATCCAAATCCATTCCCCTGCAGACACAACATCCCCTCACAGACTCCCCAAAACCTGGCAATGTATTAAAAGCTTTTAAATCATGAGCAGGGCATTACACAACTCCGGGCATCCTCCACCAAGTTTTGATTTGTCACACAAGTTCTGTCACCAGAGCTGTTTGCAGGGGAATATCCAAGTTCTCCTCCGTAAAATGATCTTCTTTCATGACCAAGTCACCCACCTGGATGCTGGAAGGGCTGTGGATGTGTCTACCTGCACTTCAGCCAGGCCTTTGACACTGTCTCCCACAGTAAAGGCCTGGAAAAGCTGCAGCCCACGGCTTGGGCAGGTTCCCTCCTCGCTGGGCTAAGAACTGCCTGGAGGCTGGGCCAGAGAGTGGTGGGGATGGTGCTGCTCCCAGCTGGTGGCCATCGCTGCTGCTGGCCCCCAGGGTCCGTGCTGGCCCCCAGGGTCCGTGCTGGGGCCTGCCCTGCTCAGTGTCCTCACTGATGATCTGGGTGAGGGCTTGAGTCCAGCATCTGTAATTTGGAGATGACACCAAGCTGGGTGTGAGTGGGGATCTGCAGGAGGGTAGGAGGGCTCTGCAGAGGGACCTAGACAGGCTGGATCCAGGGCCCAGATCCAGCAAGGTGAGGTTTAACGAGACCAGTGCCAGGTCCTGCTCTTTGGCCACAACAATTCCTGCAGTGCCACAGGCTGGGGACAGAGTGGCTGGACAGGGGCCAGGCAGAAAGGGACCTGGGGGCACTGATGGACAGCAGGCTGGACATGAGCCAGCAGTGTGCCCTGCTGGCCAAGAAGGCCAATGGCTCCTGGCCTGGATCAGGAATGGTGTGGGCAGCAGCACCAGGGCAGGGATTCTTCCCCTGCACTCAGCACAGGGGAGGCTGCACCTCGAGTGCTGTGTCCAGTTCTGGGCCCCTCAGTTTAGAAGGGACATGGAGATGCTCGAATGTGTCCTGAGAGGGGAAACAAGGCTGGTGAAGGACCTGGAGCACAAGCCCTGTGAGGAGCAGCTGAGGGAGCTGGGGCTGTTTAGCCTGGAGAAAAGGAGGCTCAGGGGAGACCTCATGGCTCTCTACAACTCCCTGAAACCTGGTTGTAGCTGGGGGGTCAGGCTCTGCTCCCAGGCAAGCACTGACAGAACGAGAGGACACAGCCTTGAGCTGTGCCAGGGGAAGTTTAGGTTGGACATCAGGAAAAAATTCCTCACTAAAGAGTGATCAGGCACTGGAATCGTCTGCCCAGGGAGGGGTGGAGTCACTGTCCCTGGAGGGGATTAACAAAGCCTGGACGTGGCCCTCAGGGCTGTGGTTTAGTTGATGAGGAGGTGTTGGGTCATGGGTTGGACTTGCTGGTCTCAAAGGTCCTTCCCAACCCAGTTCATTCCCTGGTTCTGTGGAATTCCAGCTGTTCTCCTGGGACGGAGCTCATTCGTGGATCGCTGCAGTGATCAATGTAAGGAATTGTTGCTGGTTAAGATAAAAAGTGTTTTCTTTAATAAAGATTTTATTCTAATAAATAGAGATTATACTTAATCAACAAATTGGCAGCATTTGCCTTTCCCAGGGCTAATCTGCTGATCATTCCCAAATCCCTGAAATCAGGTGTTATTCCCACTCCAGGAACACCTCTGGCTGCAGGCAAAGGGCAAGAGAAGGAGGCAGGAGGAAGCAGCAGCTGCTGGACGCTGCTCCTCCACACCCAGGGAGATCCTGTAAGCAGATATTTGTAAAAACAACCACTGGAGCTGCTGCTTTCACCTTTAAAAACAAAAACAGGGAGTCACCTCTCTCCTGGGGCTAAATAATACAAATTGCAGTCTTTGTAGTGAAAATGTGGGAACAGGCACCCACCTTAACCCGTCCCTGAGAGCTTACACTGAACTAGGAAATATTCACAAGCCCCTTTGAGGAGCAACATCTTGATTACAACAGGGATAGAAGTCCCCAGCCTCTTCTTTTTTAATTTCTGTCCTAATCATAAAAACATCTGTTAGCCAGAAATTCTCAGAATTATGATCTTAGCATCCCTTTCTTTGGGACTCTGGTTATTTACATATTTATTGGCAAAGATTTAAAACCAGAGAAACATCTTCCTTCGAAGTGTTCCTGGCCATTATAATTAATCCTCTAGCCAGGCCTGTTTGTGCTGCCTGCAAATTGTTCCCAGTGTTTGGAATTTGACTGATATTCCTATAAAACAATAGGAATGAATGAGTGTTTATCTTCATTTTTTGCAAAGGTTAGGAACATCTTTTCCCCATTTTTTTGCCCTGTTGATGTTTAGCTCAGTAATAAATATAATCTTTGGTAGTGCCACAAAGGTTCCAGTTGATTCCCAATGAATTTAGGCCAAAGTTTGGGGTTTTTTTCCACAGTTGGGAATATTGAATTCCTAACATCAGAGTTGTTAATGGAAAAACTCAGTGTTGGTGATAGCAGCATTGCTCACACACATGACAAATGTGTGATGTTTGCCCCTCAGCTGATTAATTCCACAAACACACTCTGAGAGGTTTCTGTGGGATTTTTTTAAGGAAAACATTTGGATTTTGCTCCTAACTCCCATCTGGTTGCATATCCCGAAGAGATAAAGCAGAGTGCAATGGCGAGAGAAGGAATTTGGGTTTGCTGTTTGCTCCGAGTTTGTGTCCTTAGGCTGCAATCAAACTCCTCTCCTGGCTGGCCTTGTGCAGGCAATCCCACAGGTGTGACCTGCAAACCCACAGGTGTCACCCACCCAATCCCACAGCTGTGACCCCAACAATCCCACAGGTGTGACCTGCAAACCCACAGGTGTGACCCACACAATCCCACAGGTGTCACCCACCCCATCTCACAGGTGTCACCCCACAATCCCACAGGTGTCACCCCACAATCCCACAGGTGTCACCCCCACAATCCCACAGGTGTGACCCACACAATCCCACAGGTGTGACCCCCACAATCCCACAGGTATGTCCACACAGCATGGATGCTTGTACAGAATCCATCCAAGTCCATTTTTGGGGGATTCCTGTGGTGTTTGAAGCCCAGTGGCACTGCCAGGGTCCTGCTCTGCCCTTTTCCCACTGCTCTGCCCTGCAGCTCTGATGTTCTGTGCCACCCATTCCCCATTTCCCGGAGGAACCTGGGGCGTTGGGTTCTCCCTGCAGCTTCTCCCGCCGAGCCTGCGGAGCAGTGTCCTGTCCCAGAGGGTTGGGAGCCCAGGCAGGGTTTGCTGTGCTGTCACAGCCAGGGGCAGGAGCAGCTCTGTCCCTCCTGTGGGAATGAGCTGACCTGGATGTGGACAGCAGGCTGGGAGAAGGGAATGTCACAGAATCATGGAATGCTTGGGTTGGAAAAGAGCTTAAATCTCCCCCAGTGCCAGCCCTGCCATGGCAGGGACACCTCCCACTGTCCCAGGCTGCTCCAGCCTGGCCTTGGGCACTGCCAGGGATCCAGGGGCAGCCACAGCTCCTCTGGGAATTCCATCCCAGCCCTGAGCCACCCTCCCAGCCAGGAACTCCTTCCCAATATCCCATCCATCCCTGCCCTCTGGGAAACCATTCCCTGTGTCCTGTGCCTCCATCCCTTGAAGCTAGGGCCTTTAACAGGGGCTGAGAACAGAGTAACAGACGATTTGAACCAATTTGGTTTATCATGGATTCTCTTTTATTATCTCAAAATGGCTGATTATATAGAGTTCAGATAGTTTACAGTTACAAGGTATTTGCTAATTGGTGCACAGAGTGAGAAAGAATTCAAAACAATTTAAAGTTAAGACAGCTACTGTGACTATGGTGCAACTATTCTGTCTAAAATTAAAACACACCTTAATAAGAATTTTTTGTTGCACCACAGGCTTATCACTTCAACACAGGCCCAAAATTCTGATGTCTACCTGGATAGCTCAAAGCTCTTTATGAGACAATCATGCCCATGCTCTTTAAGAAATTCTGCTACAACCCCTTGTCCCCAGTCCCTCTCCAGCTCTCCTGGAGCCCCTTTAGGCCCTGGAATAGCTCTGAGCTCTCCCTGGAGCTTTTCCTTCTCCAGGCTGGACAGCCCCAGCTCCCTCAGCCACAAGTTTCCCTGTGCCTGGAGTTTCCTTCACCTCTGGATTGAGCAGTGACCTCTCTCTTTTCTGGTTCTGTTGACCTTCAGGATGACCTTGCCAGGACTTAAGGCAGCAGTAGGAATGGCTCCTCTGCCAGGGTTTTATTGGATCAAATCCTAAAGCTGCCCCTTGGGGATTGAGAGCATTTCTGGGATGCTCAGGGGAGGTGTTCACTGCATTCCCATGGGATTGCTCCTGCAGGAGAGAGCTCTGGACTGAGCTGAGTGTGAGGGTTTGGGGTGAGCAGCTCACGGCTGACAGGAGCAGTTCTGTCTCTCTGGGTGTATTTTCTGTTACCACGGAGAACAATATTATATTAATCGTTGCCCTGAAGAGCTGGGGTGTGTGAATTGCTGCCTTTGTGTGCAGTGAAGGCCGGGGTGACACGTGGAGCTGACACCTCCTCCATGAGCCTGGGAATCAGGGAGCTGAGCTAAATCAGAAATGGCAGATTTGAGATTGAGGACGGGAAGTGTCCTGACCCTGCAGGATTGAGCACGGTGTGCTGGACTCCGAGGAGGTGCCATTTGTGAACTCCTTTTCTTACTTGAGAGTTTTATTCGGGTTTTGAGGTTTCTGTGCTGATCAGAGAGCACCAAGCCTGGCTCCTTGGAATATTTGCCTGTGTTCTCCAATCCTATTATTTCCAGGCACCTTGACCTGAGCCTGACTGTTCCGACCTCAGGCACCCCAGGCAGGTGATGATGTGCCAGCAGCAAGGACTTGGGGAAGCAGAAAATCCAAATCTGAGCTAGAGATGACTCCAAGGCCAGGCTGGATGGGGCTTGGAGCAACCTGGTCTGGTGCAAAGTGTCCCTGCCCATGGCAGGGGTGGGACTGAGTGGGATTTAAGGTCCCTTCCAACCCAAAGCATTCCATGCTTCCAGTGACAAGGTTGGGAGAGCAGCTGAGTGTTGGTGATTTGCCCTTTTTTTCCCTCTCTCCGGGTGTGAGCTCCGGAGCAGCCATCCCATGGGGATGAATTCCACGTGTCCATGTCCTTCCCGAAGTTCCTGGTTGTTTATTTTGTTCCCTTGTCAGAACGATCACAGCGAGTGCCTCTGCCGGGGCTCCGACAGCGACGGCAGCACTGATAACAGACTATTTTAAGCTGCTCCTAACAAGAGCCTGTGAAACTGCAAGGTTGTGTGAAAGAGAGCGAGGGAGCCTCACGGAGCTGTGCAGTGAATTATTAACTGCTGCTCCTGGCCCAACATGACAAATAAAATTCTATTGCACAAAGATGCTCCGTGTGTCAGGCATCGATCTGGGGAGATGTCGAACAAATGGCTCCTGGAGAAGCTCAAATCTTTCTTAATTTGTCTGCCTGATCAGTGAACTTGAATGGAGGAGGAGCCACCAAACAGAATTAGCATTTTCCTTCTGTCATTAGCTGTGCTTTCTTAGTACAAGACTTGTAAGCCCTGCTGATATAAATGGATAAAGTAGACACATGCAAATTTCAGATATATTTATTTCAGTTCCCTGATCACATCACCGAAGCACCATGAATCTGCTCCAGACGTGCAGAACAGATCCTCCTCTCTGTGCTGGTGGGGTTTGGCTCGTTTGGGGCTTTGTTTGGGTTGACACTGAGCTCTCTCTCCCTGGCACTGCTGTGATTCCCTCGTTGTTTGCCTGGCAAACGCTCCTTGTTTGTGTCCACTCACAGCAATTAGTCAGGATGATCTGGGACAGGAAATGGAGAGCAATTGGAGGCCATAGGAGCTGAGTTTTAATTCTGCAAGGTTTGAGCCCTGGCTGGGGATCAGAACCCAGAGAGAGGGAAGAGGAGAGACCAGGTCAGCCAGAAAGCTTTGCTGCTCCCTAGGGTGAGCAGGGACTCCAGCTGCCTCCAGGAATATCCTCTGGCCGTGGGTAAGATGAGCAATGGATGTTCATTCCTGCCATGGATTGGCTCCTGGGGGTTTTGGCAGCAGGAAAATGGCAGCACCTTTAATTAGTTACAGTAATTATAGTTACAGTATTTATAGGTAGAGCACTTATCCTGAGTATGTTTATTTATTTAGAATCCGTGAAGGGTTTAGGTTGGAAGGGACCCCGAAGCCCACCCAGTACCACCCTGCCATGGGCAGGGACACCTCCCACTCTCCCAGGGTGCTCCAAGCCCTGTCCAGCCTGGCCTGGGGAAACTTTGCTGCCCTTGGCAGCTTTTAACCCTTTAATGTGACAAAACACATTTAGGAATGGGGTGTGACCCCACTGTTCCCTGGACACAGCCCTGCCACCTGCACTGCTCCTGATGCCAGAGCCTGCCAGGCCTGGAGGACTCTTTGGAGCAGCCACACAGAGGAAATCTTCAGAAACCTCAAATCTGGAGGCATTTTATCCCCTGGAGGCATGAGGCACCTCGCCATCTGCAGACAGCCCCGGAGTTTCTCCCTCCAGACACAGGGGGCACAGGGATTTTTCACACTCGTTTGGGAGATGAGAGGCTGGGAGAAGGAGGAAGATTAATTGCCTTACAGGGAGCAGTGCAGTCCTTGAGTTTGCAGTGGCACGGCGCGCTGGGATCAGCCGTGCAGGCTGGCACTCCATCACCGTCACATGCCATTGTTCCTGCCTCTCCTGTGCTCGCAGGGGGAGAACGCAATTCCTGCCTCTGGAGCATCTGCATTGTTTGTGAGGAGTGGAATGAATTAAAAGCAGAGTGTGCCTTTGGCTTTCCATGTTCGCACTGGAACAGATTTCTTAATTATGGTGACTTGAAATCTGTTTTAAACTTTATTCTCCTCTGTGTTAGTGTTTCAGGATGAAGCTACAGGGTATTAGGTGCTGGCGTGGCATTGGCAGCTTTTATATTCATTATCCTGAATTTCTGCTGTGATCTAATGGACATACAGGGATTTGCGGGGGGAGGATAAAAGATAATATTTTCAGTTGTGACTTACAGCCAAATTTGTAAACACTGAAGGATCTTGTGCTGAACAAGATGGGTATAAAATTGATTTCTAGTGCACATCCACTGTTAGACACCTGAGCTGCTCGGGATGGAAATGCAGCCTGGACATGCCAGGGCAGTTGGCAGCCAGGGGAGGGACCTGGAGTGGGGCCAGGAACTCCAGGGACAGCTCCATGTGATCAGTGGGATCACCACATTGTCCCCAGGACTTCCTGGGCCCCCCTACAGCATGAGCAGGGAGCTCTCAGCTGAGGGCAGGACAGTGGGACCAAGGCTCGGGGGATTTGGGGTCCCAGGAGCCATAAATGGACAGGAAATGGGCTGGGAAGTGCCTGACAAGTTGATCACAGCCACTGGAGCTGTGGCCAGGAGCTAAAGCCAGGTGAGTCCTTTCAGCAGCTCCATCTGATTTCAGGAGCTCCTGAGCCATCAGGATTTTCCTTAATCTGCTGCGGTGCTTTCCCCTGCCCTGCTTTATTCCCTGCTCTGGAACAGCCCATCCAGGGAATGTTTTTTCCCAGGCAAAATCAGCGCCAGGAGAAGAGAGCTGTGACCTCTGCATGCCCAGAAATGTGATTATCGTGGGCCTCAGAGGAGGTCCCGGGCTCTGCACATGGGATTGAGAGGGGAAGGAGGCCCTGGGAGCCATTCCCTGCAGGTTTTGTGGCAGCCTGTGCTGGGGAGGTGCTCACAGGTCTGCGGGAAGTGCTGATCACTCCTCTCCCTTGGAGCAAACCAGTTGTAACTTCCTCACTCCTGGGTTTCGGGGTTTCTGAGGGTGTGTGAGCTCTGCCGTCCCTTTTCTGTGAGCTTTTCCTCCGGATAAGCTGCAAACCACTGCAAGAGATGAGCAGAAATGTCAGAGGAATGTGAAAATTTACTGGTTCAGTCTTCCAGAAGTCCCAAAATGCTGAGGTGAAATCCATGAGCTCCCAAAAAATCACCCAAAATTCCTGACTGCTTCCCCCTCGACTTTCTCTGCAAGCTGCTGATCACATTCAGCAGCACTTGTGGCACAAAGATGGGAATCAAACCTCTGGGAATTGCAGCCCAGAGGGAATCAAGGGCCCTGGGCACCTCACACGGAGCCAGCAGCAGGAATTTGGGTGTCCTGCAGAGGAACAGCCTCACTGTAACCTGGATGGGCAGGAATGGGAGCTCGTTCCTGCCGAGCTTTTCTCAGTAATCAGGGACTGTGGGATTGGGGTCAGGATTAGAGCTGGGTTCTGCTTCAGGCTCTTCCTTCCATGGAACAGAGAAATCATGGGCATGGAGGGAAAGGAATTTAGAAACAAACAGAGAGAAAAAAAACTACCAAAAACTAAGAGAAACTGCTGTTTAAAAAGCGTAAGAACTGGTAAAGCTGAAATGTGCTTAAACAACTTTTCCTAAGAAACAAAATGTTCCTCCCATAAGAAAGAAACAGGAAAACCTAACTCAGCTTTAGAGAGGTCTCAGCTTTAGACCTGACTCAGCTTTAGAGAGGTCTCATTTTTACACCTGACTCAGCTTTAGAGAGGCCTCAGCTTTAGACCTGACTCAGCTTTAGAGAGGCCTCAGCTTTAGACCTGACTCAGCTTTAGAGAGGTCTTAGCTTTAGACCTGACTCAGCTTTAGACAGGTCCCAGCTTTAGACAGGTCCCAGCTTTAGACAGGTTCCAGCTTTAGACCTGACTCAGCTTTAGACCTGACTCAGCTGTAGACAGCCCTCAGCTTTAGACCTGACTCAGCTTTAGACCTGACTCAGCTTTAGACAGGTCCCAGCTTTGCTCCAGTGCTAAAAATGAGGAATTTCAGTCTTTGTGGTTAAGCTCAGTCCTGACTGATCCCGCAGCCCTTCCAAAGCTGCACTAGCTCCCAAAATCCCAGCCCCACGTCTGCCTAGAGGATCAGTTCAAGTTGCTCCTGCCCAAGTGGGTGAACTCCTGCTGAAGGCACCAAAGGCTGGTGCTTCCCAAAGCTCCCTCCTTGCCTGCCTGTTCCCTGTCCATCTATCCAGGGTATTTATATTCACTGCTATTCCTGGCTGATTTTACATAATCTCACGGAGCCTTTTTATTTTCCTGTGAAAGGAGATTACTCTGGGTAGCAACAACTGACGCCAGCACAGATCAAATGCCTGAAAATAGTTCCCAGAAATGTCGGGGATGATGCTTGTAGGGAGCATGGAGGAAGTTCTTGTGCATTCACAAGGTCTCTAACTCTGGGTAATCTCCCCCAAAGCAGTTCTGGTTTAAGACTTTGTGATTCAGGATTGTTTTTCCAGATTTTCCCATTGTTTTCAAACACTGTGGGGCCCTCACACTGGGAAAGATCTTCACAGAATATTTGAGAAATAGTTTGGGTGTGACACACCTGTGTAAGGAACAAGAAATTATGTTTCAGGAGTAGAATTGTTAAATAAAAAGATGAATTTGGGTGGTTTCTTGCCTTCCTGAAGCTCGGGGTTCCACTGCTCATCCCAGATGTGTAAATTGTGTACTCATTATTGAGAAGCCCAACCAGCAAGGTGGCCTTTAGAACTGTATAAATCATCATAATTAGATGAAATGAGGAGAGGAAAGTGCTAGGTTTGAGTTCTGGACAAATGCAGCCCTGAAATTCAGGGTATCAATTGAGTTCTCTGTGCTTTCAAACCATGGAATGGCTGGGCCAAACCTGGAGGAATGAGCAGCATTACAGGTCCATAGGTACAGATATATTTATATTTGCATTTGTATTTATTTTTTATTTTTATTTTTATATATTCATTCTCCAGGACAGGTTTCGGCCTCACTAAAACCAATGGAATTCTCCAGTATTCCATTAACATCCCTGGGAGAACTGACACTGAATTGGATGGGATTGAAGCACAAATCTGTCCAACCAAAAGGGATCCAAGGAGAGCACAAAAATGCACCTTGGATAAGGAAATTTCAGGACTTGTTTGCCTTGGATCAGGAAATTTCAGGGCTTGTTTCCAGGCGAATTCTGGGCTGTGGAAAAACAGGGGTGAAGAGCTTTTAGGGTTGTATTTCCCAGTGCTCATCCCAGTTTTTAGCTGGAAGCTGCTGATGGTTTCCCTGCTGTTGAGGGGCAGAGGAAAAGGAACTTTGTGGTGCCTGCAGGGGAATATTTTCATTTCAGTGGGGTTGGGTTAATAAATCGCAGCCATGCCAGGAGGTGCTTCTGTTGTGACAGAGGTTTGTGGCCTTGAGGGAATATTTATGTGGGAAAATGTAAAGCATTTCTCATTTTGTAGGGTTTTTTCTTGGTTTTTTTTTTTGGTCTTTTGTAGGTCTTCTTCTTCCTACAAGGCTTGAAATGAATGTGTGGCCCTAGCAAGGTTTATGGAGGAGTGATGGTCACTGGCACCCCAGAGCTGGGCTGGAGTTGTTATTCTGCCCATATGCCACCCCAAATTGATAATATGCATTATGTAACCACCTCCACATTAACTTGGGGGAATATTTGTCTTGCAAAGAAGCAGCTCGTCCGTGGATGGCAGAAACAAATGTGTTTCCTCAATTTTCCATGTTCAAAAGGGAAAAAAAACCCAAAAAACCCACACACCTCCCTCTGCCCAAGAGCTGAGATCAGATTTAATTTAGAGCAAATACTTGAACTTTAATTATGAGCATTCATCCAGGACATTGCAGAGTGGGTCCTAATAATTAAGAGAAAATAATTAAAAATTAATAAAGGAAATATGGAAGACATTGTAGGCACCTTTTTTCCCCTGTACAATTAATAAGTCTGCTCTGAATGACCTGAAAGAGGGGAATAATTATCTCAGCCAGGTAATTGCGAGTGAGTAAGGGAAAGGCTGTGGAGGTGTCTGCCTGGATTCTAGGAAAGGAATGATTTCCATTGTTCTCCTGGAGTGTGTCCAGGTGGGCAAGGAGGCAAAGGGCACCTGGGTTTTGTCACCCCAGTGTGACCACAGGACCAGGGCTCAGTTTTGGGCCCCCCACCCTGAAATATGGAGGGGCTGGAGCGTGTCCAGGGCAGGGAATGGAGCTGGGAAGGAGCTGGAGCCTCAGGAGTGGTTGAGGGAGCTGGGAAAGGAGCTCAGCCTGGAGAAAAGGGGGATCAGGGATGGGTTATGGAGCTGGAGAGTGTCTGGGAACAGGGAATTCCTGAGGGATCTGTGAAAGGGGGATCAGGGATGGGTTATGGGGCTGGGGGATTCCTGAGGTAGCAGGGAAAGGGGGATCAGGGATGGGTTATGGGGCTGGAGAGTGTCTGGGAACAGGGAATTCCTGAGGGAGCTGGAAAGGAGCTCAGCCTGGAGAAAAGGGGGATCAGGGGGGACCTTGTGGCTCTGCACAAGTCCCTGACAGGAGGGGCAGCCGGGGGGGGTCAGGCTCTGCTGGCAGGGAACAGGGACAGGAGGAGAGGGAACAGCCTCAGGCTGGGCCAGGGGAGGTTTGGCTTGGATACTGGGAAAAGTCCTTCCCAAAGAAGGGCTCTCCAGCCCTGGCACAGCTGCCCAGGGCAGGGGCGAGTGCCTGTCCCTGGGGGGATGTCACAGTGCCTGTGCCACTTGGGGCCATGGGTGGCCTTGGCAGTGCTGGAGGAATGGTTGGACTCAATGATCTTTTCCAGCCTAAACAGTTCCATGATTTCCTCAGCCTTTTATCACTCCCTACTCTGTGTTTCAGCCTCTCTGTGCTTTGTTTTAGTCCTGCTCTCCTCATGTGAACAGCTTTGGGGGGCTTGGCCAAGCCAACGCTGACTTACAGCTGAGCACATCCTGTCCATTGGCATTGTTCCTTTTTGTGCCTCTTTGGTGCTCCCTTATAGTGAATATTCGGTTCTGAGGGAGCAGAGGCCTCCCCAAGGTTTTGGGACAGGCACTTGACCCAAATCCGAGAGAACTGGGCCCAGCTCTGGCTGCCAGTGTCAGGGAGAGCTTTGCTAGGCCGGACTGCCGGGAACTGAGCTCGCTGGACTCGGAGCACTTTGCTCATTTACAGTGAAATGTTGATGAGCTTCCTTGTCGTGACAAGTTTGGGAATGATGGAGTGAGGGAGAGCCCTGGGATTAATTAGGAGAGGAGCTCATTCCCACTCCCTGGGAGATTTAGAGACACGAAACATGGCTGGGGAGAGATTTCTGCTTTCTCTCACTCGAGGAGAACAGCAAAGAACCAAATTCCAGGGAGAGCTGCAGGCTCTGCAACCTGAAAGGCTTTGTCCCTGGGGAGTCAGGACAGAGGGAATTGGGTGTTTATTGAGGTGTTTATTAAGGTGTTTATTGAGGTGTTTATTGAGGTATTATCCAAGCTTTCCATAGGAGCTGTGGCTGCCCCACCCCTGGAAGTGTCCCAGGTCAGGCTGGATGAGGCTCAGAGCAGCCTGGGGCACTGGGAGGTGTCCCTGCCCATGGCAGGGCTGGCACTGGGTGGGATTCAAGGGATTCTGTGATTCCATGATTAACCAGCATCCTGCTGCCACCCAGCCCCCGGCCCAGGGATGTCAATCCATTACACAACCATTGCCTGGCTCCGTGCACCTTACAAATACTTCCTTCAATTATTTTTGTTTCTATTCTATCCTTATACCTGTTAAATGAACTCCGGGGTCAGAGGAGAGGATATTGGGGATGACTTTTTATCACTTTCATGTTTTCCATGTCCTAGAATAATCCTGTTTGATCCTTTTTCCAGATCCAATCATAATGAGCAGTGAAAAAGCTCCTTCGCTGGGCAGTTTCACTTCTTTGGCACTGTTTACTTTGCAATTTAGTGGCAGTTTGTGCACCAGAAATTGGGGGTGGCTGGGACTCGCTGAATTTGATGGATTCCCATGGAATGAGGTAATTTCTGCGGGATTGTTGCCGTGGGATGTAAAGGCTGAACACCTGTAGGAGGCTGTGGCGTGGAAGGCTGCACACATCAGGCTGGGAATAACAAACAAGTGCTCTGACAGCCCTTTTGCCACAACAGATGGGCTTGGAGGGCACAGTTGGATGGCACCAGCCGAGCTGTTGGTGTCAGCACACGAGAGAATTCCTGCAAGGAATTCTGCACTCTGCAAACCCCAGATCGCCTCAGCCATCCAGTCCGTGTCAAACAGATCACTCCATTTCCTTCCTGACTCCTCTTTATTTACTCAAGAGCCTGCAAAGCACATGGAATTCACTGCAGCAGTGATTCCAGAGGTTCCCAGTGCGCTGTGCCAAAGCTCCAGATTGCAGGGATAATTATAGAGAATTATATTGTTTCAGGAGGGGGACGTCAAAGAGTTCTTAAAATGATCAATGATGACTTTTAAGATTAAACTCTGGCTCTTTCCATCATTTCTGTGAGATGTTTTAAGGACATAATCTTTATCTTTCTGTCTGGTTTTACACCCCTGCAGTCAAGGTGTGACCTGGGGGTGGCCAAACCCTCCTGGTGCTCAAGGCAGCTGTGACCTGGTGGCTCTTACAGGTGCTGAGAGTTACTCAGAGTTACTCAAACTCCTCAGAGTTACTCAAATTACTCAAAGTTACCCAAATCACTCAAATTTTCCTTACTCAGAGTCACCCGAATTTTGCTTTTTTAGTGTCGCCATCCTGCCTGGTTCTTTGGGAGCTGATGCAAATCTTGGTGTTGTCCTTGGCTGGAGCCAAGCTGGAGCTCTCAGAACATGGTTGTGACCCAGTGCAAGTTCATGGAAGTTTGGATTTCTAAAAATTCAATGAAAAATGGGATTTTAAATGCAGATTCTGCAGCTGTCACCACACTGAGCCAATCCAGCCATATGAGCTGAATATGAGCCAGCATGAGCCAATTCAGCCATAGCTGAATTTCCAACAGATCCAGAATTCAAGAGTGCAGTCCCCGACACAATGTGACAACACTGAAATCATCTTTACTTTGTCCATAAAACCAAATGCAAAATGACTCCCTGTCCATGGCAGGGGTTGGATCCAGATGAGTTTTAAGGTCCTTTCCCACCCAAACCATTCTGGATTTTAATTCCAAAGCCAGTCCTGGATGTTGTCTGCTCAGTGTGGAAAGTGAAGTCATTTTTCTGTGCCTCACATCTGCTGTAGGGAACCACAGCAGAACCTTTCCTTCTCCCAGCTTTTGGTTGGGATATTGAATTAATTGAATTTAATTAAAGCCTTTGTGTCATACACTGGTGAGTGGTGAACCCCAGCTGTGTGAGAGGATCTGTGTTCCCCACGGCAGAGGAGCAGGCACAGGAATGTCCTGGTGGCTCAGCTTCTCCTCCCCTTCCTTTGGCATCTCCAAAAGGCCTGGAAAGCAAATTCAGCAGGAACTGGGAGTGTTGACAACTTGAAAGTCTATTTTTATAAATATATAGGATATATTCTTCCAAATTGGATAGTTAGGCATGGAAAAAAAGAAAAAAAAAAGCTTCAAATTTCCCTGAGCCTTTTTCCTTTCATTTAGAGGAGCATGACCCTAAATCTGTCGTTTTTCATGGCAAATGAATCTGGATCCTCAGCAGAGCCCCTGGGTGAGCACAAAGCTTTGTTGGTCTTGCTCCTGGCGTTCTGGGGGAGTTGCTGTTTGTTTTGATGTGGAAAATTCTGGCAAATTGTTTGCATCCCCAAGTGGGGGTGGGGTTTTTAAACACAATAAAAAGGAAATCTTTGCCACACAGCACCTTCAGCTGTGGAGCTGCCTGGAGATGAGTGTCGCTATTCCTAATTAATGTATTGAGAAACAACATGAAGTGGCTTGTCTGTGATTGTTCATTAAGTCACTGGCAAAAGCTTGGAATAAAATCAGGAGATGTTGAATTTGCATCCATTGCCCTTCCAGCAGCTCCTTCTGTTTGTTTATTTCTTTCTTTTTAAGGGGCTCTTCCAAGTAGCTGTAAAAATCGGTTCCTTTGGGGTTTAGTGGCACTGACACTGTGGCACCTGAGGTAAAAATACAAAAATACAGCTGTGCATAAATATTTGCAGGTTTTGGGAGATCAGTCTGCCTCAGACAGCAGTGGGGATCCAAGATTTGCTGTTCCTCGAGCTCTTCCCTTCATTTCAAACTGGAGGAAACCAAGGCCTTGCTCCACCTCAGTCCCAGGCCAGGGAAAGGCTTTGGTTGAAAGGGAAAATCTCTTGGCAGATCAATATTTTTATGTGCCAAGAGTGATCTCTTTAAAACACACAGCTGTCCTTGTAATGTTTGCTGGGATATTTTTTGAGAAGCAAGTGGGATGGGATGAGCTGGGATAGGAAATCCGGCCTGGAAAACTGCTGGGGTTACCGGGGAGCCCCTGGAATGTCTGTGCAGGGAAGTGATTCTGTAAAAGAATTAGGAAATGGCTTAATAAGAGAGGAATCCTACAGATTCCTTGGAATATTGCCTGTATTTGTACTTTACAGCTGCAAAGGTGGGACAAAAGCTGTCTTTGAGTGGCTGCAGCCTCGTGGGGTCCCTCCCATGGGGCTGGAGCTGGGAATTGGTGCTGGGTCGTTGTTGCTTTGCACCACGGGAGGTTTCCTGGGTTGGATTTCTCCTTTCTCCAGGTTCTGGCAGAGCTCACAATCCTGAAGGATCTGTTTGTTCACTGAGCCCCTGGGATGCATCCCAAGGTTTGGAAAGTACTTGGAAACCTTCAGAGAAAAGGCAGCACGTGGCAATTGTTAATTAGGGGATGTAGAGTTCTGCACAGGGTTTATTATTTGGGAAGGAATTTCTCTCTGTGAGGGTGGCTCAGGGCTGGGATGGAATTCCCAGAGCAGCTGTGGCTGCCCCTGGATCCCTGGCAGTGCCCAAGGCCAGGCTGGAGCAGCCTGGGACAGTGGGAGGTGTCCCTGCCCATGGCAGGGGTGGCACTGGGTGGGATTTAACCAATTAAACCATTCCAGGATTTTGTGATTGCTGCATTCCTGGCTTTCATGGCCAGCCTCAAACCAGAAGCACCAAAGTTTGACATTTGAGCAATAAAATCAGACTTTTTTTTGTGGTTTTTCTGTGCCCAAAGCCTGATCCCAAGGAAGTGCACAGGCATTCCATTCTGGAATGTCCTGTGCCTGGAAAGGTGTTGGAGTTCCTCATTAGTGCTGATTATTCAATTTGCTGATTCACCTTTGGGTTAATGCTCAGCAGCAGCCCTTGCTGAGAGCCAGGCCGTGAATTACTCAGACCCTGAATTACTCCATGGAGCAGCTCCCAGCAGTGTGGATTTCAAAGGAGGCTGGAAGGAAGAAAAGAGAGAGAGAAAGGGAAAAAAATAGAACAGAATTTTCCCTCTGTCCTTTTCCAGCTGAGTGGGAACGGGCTGCAGCAGTCCCGGGGCATGACACAGCATCCATTAATTCTGGAGCAGCACTCCACACATGGCTAATGATCCACGGCATGGATTCATTTCCTTTGGCTCCAGCAGCCCCGTCCTGGCCATTAGAATGATGGATTTGTCTTGATCCCGAGGCTTCCATTTGAAAGTCAAAGCTCGTGGTGGAAGAATCCTTTAACTCCATTGGCTGCTCCAGGAAAATTCCAGCCACCCAACAGGCAGCAGGCAGGGAGAGGAGCTCGGGAGGGACAAGCCCATGGAAATCTTTACCTGGGTGCAGGTAAAAATGCCAGGTTTTGTTCAATAGGAGTCCTGGAAAGGGGACAGGAGATAAAGAAGGTGAATTCCCATGGGCTGTCGTGGTGTTTGTGTTCCAGTTTCCACTTGGCCTGTTCAGAACTGACCCGGAGAATTAATGGGAGGAAATTCAAATAAAAGTCAGGTTCTGTGGGATAAAATAACTTTGGGAGTGCTCGTGTAGCAGCCCAAGCTTTAAATTGAATATTACATTAAGCTGGAGCTGCCTGTGTGAATGCCAAGTGCTCTGTTTGTTTGGAATAAATCTGTTCGGGACTTCTGTAGTTTTTTTCTTCCTCCCTTTCTGTGGTGCCTGTGCACAGAGCTGACCCTTGGAATGGTTAAATAGGATGGTTAAATAGGTTAAATGGTTAAATGAAGTGCCCAAGGCCAGGCATCACATCCAGGGAGAGTCCCAGGATCTCCTGGAGATCCCAGGTGGTTGTTCTCATTATCCAGTCGGTGCCATTGAGGCGTTCATTAACCCACAATCCAACAAATCAAAATAAATTCAACACAAAAGTTCTGGGAGTGTTGATTCCAGGAGTTTGCCAAGACAGGGAGTTGGGTGTGTCCAGTCATGGACACAGGCTGGACAGGTTGTCCTGAAGATCTCTGGCTGCCCCTGGATCCCTGGAAGTGCCCAAGGCCAGGCTGGACAGGGCTTGGAGCACCCTGGAGGTGTGGGATGGGATCATATTTAAGTTTTTTCCAAGGCAAACCATTCCCTGATCCTCTGGAGGTGTGTGGGTCACCTGCTCTGCCCTGCCCTGCCCTGTGCCAGGCCCTTTCCTGCCCAGGGAAGATCCCATGGAGGGCTCAGTTCCCAGAGGATAAATGCACACCCCTGGCTGCTCACCCCTTGATGAAAAATCAGTTTAAACTTAAATTCGTGGCCAGGATTCCTGAGTTCCATTTGCTGCCCTGAAAATTGCTTCTCAGAGTAACTTCAGGGAAGCCGGGTAGGTTCTGTCTGGGAGGTTGTTTATTGCTCCCTTTCTCTCAGGGCTTTAATTCAATGCAGTTTTGTGGCCCTTTTTATGAAGGCAAACACATTAGAGAACATCCTCAGCCTCTAAACCATGCCTGGGCTGAAAACTGCTGTCCTGAGTTAATGCTGAAAATACTTAAAATAATCAATTCATTTAGGCCCAGCCTCGATCTGTGTCTGTCTCTGGAGATGAACAGCCAGGATGTGACAGAGCCCCCGAGAAAAGAGCAAAAATCTGACCCAGCCCCAGCATTCCAGGGAATGTCTGAACCAGGGCAGGGTCGGGACTGGTGCTAAACCCCAACCCTCTGGAGAGACAAGCACAAACAGCAAATGCAGGGAGCTGAAGCTCAGGTTGCAATTTTCTCATTGCCTGGTTACAGAAATAATTAGGTTTATTTTGCTTTGTTTTGTTTTGTTTTGGTTAGGTTTTAATTCTTTTTTTTTTAATGGGAAATTCAGGCTGTGAGGAGATGACTCATTGTGCCAGTGGTAAATGGGATCTGTTTCATGGACAGACCCTGGGCCAGGCACTGACCTGGAGGAGAACATTCCACACCTGGAGAGCTCCTGCAGCTCCCTCCGGCAGCAGGACAAAGCTGAGCACATTCCCAGGGCTGGAAGGTGAAGAACTAGAAATTGTACAGGGGAAAAAAATCTTATCTGAGATCTTATCCAGGGAATCTGGACCTTCAGCTGGCTGGGCACGTGAGTTTCCTCCATGTAAGCATTTCCAGCCTGATGGATGATGTTGTGAGCAGATGATGGATGGAGGACGGACTTTTATTTCTGGTTGGAGATTTTATTTCCAATTTTTCATTTTAGGGTCCTTTCCTTTCCTTTCCTTTCCTTTCCTTTCCTTTCCTTTCCTTTCCTTTCCTTTCCTTTCCTTTCCCTTTTCTTTTCTTTCCTTTCTTTTCTTTTCTTTCCNTTTATTTCTGGTTGGAGATTTTATTTCCAATTTTTCATTTTAGGGTCCTTTCCTTTCCTTTCTCCTTTCCTTCCCTTCCCTTTCCCTTCCCTTTCCTTTTTTCTGTTATGCCTCCCTTTTTTTTCACTTCTTCTTTCCTTTTTCCCCTTTTTCTTTTCCTTTTCCCCTTCTTTTTTTCCTTCCCCCCTTTTCTTCTTCTCTCTTTTCCCTCTTCTTCTCTTTTCCCCCTTCCTCTTAGTCCCTCTCGTTTCTCACCATTTTTTTCTTCCCTCTCTTTTCTCCCTTTTCTCCTTCCCTCTCTTTTCTCCCCTTTTTTCCCCATCCCTCTCTTTCCCTCCCTTTTTTTCTTCCCTCTCCTTTCCCACCCTTTTTTCTCCTTCCCTCTCTTTTCCCCCCTCCTCCTTCTCCTCCCTTTTCCCGTTTTTTTTTTCCCCCTGGAGTACCTGGAGCAGCTGCTGTGGCTGGGAGGTCAATTGGCAGCTCCAGCGTGGGAGGTTTGCTTTGGAGTCCCTGATTCCCTCCCCTGCCGGAGCCTGATTCCCTCCTGGATCCATTGGCAGAGCAGGAGCTCACCCAGAGGGAAAAAGGGCATTTTTAGGGGAAGGGCAGTGCTGGATTCCCCGGGAAGGGGCTGGAAGCTGTTCCCCCCGTGGGAAGGTTTTTCCCCATTCCAGAGGGGAGGTTTTGATGCTTTTTTCCCCATTTTTCCTGCTGAGCCTTGGAAAAGCCAAGCAGCATCTTTGGCTGAGGGAGCTGAGCTGCAAAACTCAGCCGAGCTCTTAAAAATGTGGCCTTTTTTGGGCAGAAAGGAACAGATTCTGATTATTCCCAACCCCACAGCATCCAGATCCCCCCCCCAGCTCTTATTTTTGTTCTGACAAGAGCTGATTATCAGGTTTTTATTGCCACTCTTATACTCCTAACCTGTTTTTCTTTTTAAAAAACACCAAAACCTGTAAATTTTTTTCATGAAACAGAGGTAATGACTAAATAACCCAGTTTGACTAAATTTGACCTCCGTAGAACCAGAATTTAAAATTTCCCTGTGAATATTTGGATGTGACAAGTCCCTGCAAGGCCCCTCCTGAGCCCCAGGTGCCTTTTTGCAGACACCAAAGAAGTTTAGGAGGAACATTTTTGATTATCTGAAGTGCTGAGTCCCAGCCTGGGTCTCTCTCTGGGTAAATATTTGCATGAAAACTCTTCCCAAATATCTGCAACCTCCCGATTTTAAAGGGTTGCAAGTTCCATCTCCACAGAAATCCAGGGAAGATGGTCTGTGAATAAAAATTTTGGCAGGCTCCAAAAAAAAAAGTAAAATAAAAAGGAGTGTGTAGAGGGGGACAGAGGACATTAAATCATTGGAGCATTAAAAAAAATATTCTTTTCCAAGGGAATTATTGGGTCTAAAATGGAAAAGCAAATCCAATGCCTAATTTCCCTCTCCTATTAGTGCATCACCCCCTTTGCAGCTGTTTATTTCCCAAGAATAAAAATGAATGATGCCTTGGAATACCAGATGGGGGCATAAAGCATCCTATTAATTAGAACAGTCACTATTAATTGAATAATACAAATGATTAATAATTGTCCAGCTTTCCAAATTAGAATTCCTATTCCAGCTCATTGATTTTGTTCTGTGGTGGGTTTTTAGTTGGTTTTTTTTTAAGTGCCCACCTCGAATCATTAAAATTAAAATTAACATTGTTGTTATTAACTTGTAGCTATTAGAGCTGCTGCTAATGCTTGTTTTTTATATTCTCTGAAAATACTTCAGGCAGCATTGCTGTCTAGACATTATCATTTTCTATTCCATCCCAAATTGTTCCCAGTGTGGTTTCTGGTTGGAACATCACAGTGGAAGAAATACCATGAAATGAAACAGAAATTTATCCGTGGAATCTTGTCAGAGCAGAATTCACTCAGCTGGCACAGACAGGGTGGATTTGCCTCTAAATTACATTTTCTTTCTTACTTTTTGTGACCATAAAGCTCTGACATGTCTGGCATTGGTCGAATTCAGGCATTTGGGTTCTTTTTATGAGAAAAAAGGAAAAAAAAAAAAATAAATCTTGACCCCAATCAGAGCACTGAGATGAAATTCTGAGTGCTCTCCATGCCGGTTGGGATTATTTTAGTCCTTTTTATGTCCTTTCTGACGTCTCTGGTTGTTGCACACGAGTTGAACAAGGAGGAGACTCCTTCACTGCAGTGTCCACAGGAGAACCCTGAGCTCCTTCAGCTGGGGGAAAACATCCCAGGAAAAATAATCCATGGATCCTGCAAACAGTGTTTCCTGTTTTGCCACCAGCAGCCAGGCTGGGGGCACTGGGATGATTGTGGGACTTTGTGTGGTGGGTTTGGGTTTGTTGTTTAAGTGCTGTGTCCATCCCTGAACCCAATCCTGTGACCATGGGAGGGTTTGGGATCAATGCTCCGTGGGCAGTGTACTAGTTTGAAATCAAACCACTGGGAGATCACAAGTCAGAATTGTAATTTAATAGGAGAAAATTAAAAGAAATAAATAAATGCAGTGGTACAAGAACACTGACAAAGTCAGAATACAACCTGACACTCTATGGTGGTAGCAGTCCAAGCAAAGCAGTTCTGTTGAAGCAATGATCCTGTAGGAAGAAGGGTCTGAAAGTCCAACAGTAGCTTTTGTCCTCTGGGAGTCCAGTAGGTAAGGGCTGGTGTGGTGTTCAGAATCTCAGCTTATATCCAGGATGGAATAGTTGGTTCCTCCCTCTGGGTGGAGCATCTCCCAATGGGATGGTGAGTCAGCTGATAAGGCACTGCTGGGCCATTAAGAGGAGGTAGTCCAGGGGGAGTTATCTCTGAGTCATGGGGCGAGGCATTGATGGCCTAATAACAGGAGATAGTACAGAGGGAGGAGGCAAGGAAAACACTGCTCCACCTGGTTCCAACAGCTCACAGAGATGGTAACAGAATATACTTCAACCCAGGACAGCAGCAAAGGCTCTGCAGCTCCTTTGCTGCAGGCAGGGCTGTGAAGGGCAGGCAGAGCCAACTGCTTGGCTTTCAGCAGCACCCAGACAATTCATTTCCTCTGTTCTGTTCTTTAGGTTGTCCTCAGGGACGCTCCAGGCATGTGCAGGTCATTGGGTTTGGTAGCAAACCCCTTAAAATGGCAAAAAATTGCCAAAAAAAAAAAAGCAAAAAAACCCATTGTAGGAAATATGAGAGGAACCAGGCAATGTCTTCCCATAATTATCTGTTTGTCAGACCCATCCATCCCTCTTTTCTTCATCCCTCTGCCCCTAAATGCGGGGCACTTCCAGCTCCATTGTTTTTAAAGCCACAAATGCAGGTAAGACCTGGATTTTGTGGGTGTTGTCTCGTGAGGATGCTTCAAACCCCAAGTTCTTGCCGTTTACAGCCCATATTTGGAGGGTTTGGAAGGGTTTGACCAGGCTGGATGGGGCTTGGAGCAGTCTGGGACAGTGGGAGCTGTCCCTGCCCATGGCAGGGGTGGCACTGGGTGGGCTTTGAGTTCCTTCCAAACCGTTCCAGGATTCTGGGATTAAGTTTGGAAAAGAGCTCCAAGATCATCCAGTCCAACTCTCAACAACAATTTTAACAGCAGAGCCTTGATTCTTGCAGCTTCCTGAAGGCGTGGACAGGAGGAATGAAGAAGTGAGGAAGGAGCTGATGATTTTTCCAGATTTTAGACTGTGAATAAACTCCTCCCAACATAGCCTAACTCCACCAGTGGAGAGGAATTTGCACTTCCAGAGGCTGATTTAGGCTTTTGCTGGATTTCCTGATTCTCTGCAGTGTTTGTGTCTTTTTAACTTCATCCTCATCCCAGCCAATGGAGAAGTTTGGGGTGACGAAGCAGAATTTGGGCAGTTTAAGACAGCTGGATTTAAATGCACTCCTCATCCAGAGTGTCCTGCAAACATTGAGGCAGCCTCGGGATTTTGGGAAGGACAAGCAGGATCCTGTGTCTGCAGCTCTTGAAATGGAAGCTGGCCTTAAAACCCTGTAAAAACACAGAAATAAATTTCCCTGATTTATTTAAAGTGTGAAGAGGTCAGGATTTAAGTGTCTCTTTAACCAGAAAAACAAACAAGGAAACAAGCAGGGCCCAATTGCAGGTGGATTTAACATGCCTGTGGACAAGGGAATTTTTAATAGCTAATCTTCCCCTGCCAGCTCATGGGAAATATCAATCTATTAGGCAGGATTCGAGTGCTGAATTTTTAATGCACTTTTAGTGATTAAAGTGTTCTTTTCCTCCACTGCTTGAAAGAGATCAGAGTGGCTTTAAAGAGCAGTTTAAAGTCGGAACAACAATGGGGAATTAATAACTGGAGTTGTCCTTATTTCTCTCCAGGAGGGAAGGGCTGGGCCTATTTGCATACAGGCCTTGCATTCAGAGCACTGGGGACAAGAGAAAATCCCTGATTTTGGGAGCAGCAGTGAGCCAGGGCTGCTGGAGAAGGATCCTGTGGCTTTGCTGGCTCGGAGCAAGAGGTTGGCCGTGGATGGGAGCTGGGAGGGGAGGCCTGGAGAATGGGGATGGGCACAGCATAAATGGGCATTGTTCCTGCCAGTGGACGTGGAGGGATGGAGTCTCCGTGTCACTGGGAATGTGGAAATGGGAATGTGCCGGCCTGGGGATGTCCCAGGGCAGGGACAGGAAAATGGGAATGTCCCCTGAGGGCAGGGAAAGCGGAATTTGCAGGGACAGGAAAATGGGAATGTCCCCTGAGGGCAGGAATGCAGGGACAGAGGCCCAAATCCTTCCAGGAGCTGATTGCTGACTGCAATCGCAGCTAAAGCAGGAAGGTCTAACAGTGCTAACTGTGCTGGATCTCTCCACTGGTGCCTCCTGCTACTTTACCTTCTTCTTAAGGGGAAAAATCCCCCCTTGGCCCAAAATCCCTTTGCAAACCAGAGCCTGGCTCTCCAACCCAAATTTCCTTATAAAAGGAAGGAAAATCACCCTGACCCCTGCCTGTTCCACTTGACTTATGCAAGCACAGATGAGTTTGCTGCAGTGCCCCAGTCCTGCCCCAGAGCATTTCCAGCACAATTTATGCTCAGCCCCTCGGAAACCTCTGCGTGACACAGCCAAATCCCCATTCTAAAAGTGCTTTCAGAGCCCCTGCTCAGAGCAGCCCTGGCCTCCCTCATATGTGTTTTAAAGAAGCTTCGGAGCCGGAACTTTCCTCCTCTCACTTTATTCTGGTTTGGGGTTGCTAATGGATGAGTCATTGTAGTGCTGGCTGGCCCAGGGCAGTAATGAATTACTGGATTTAATTGTGGGCTCTCGGGCCTGTTCTGGAGGTAATAAATAAACAAACAGCAGCCTGAGAGTTCTGCAATCAGGGGAGAAGCTCCAGGCAGGCACATGGACCTGGGGTCACAGCTGAGAGGCTCAAGAAGTGGTGCCAAACCTCTTCTGCCTGCACTGATCATGTAGGAAAGACTCAGGCAGTGAACTGGGAGAGGGTAATTTAATTAATGAAACGTTCCTGAAGCCTCTGCACCTGGGAATCTTGCAGGGATCCTCTGCTCCTCAGTGCTGTCCTCTCGGTCAGGAGATTCTCAAATAGATTTTCCTCCGCTTGGTTCAGTTCAGGTAAACCAGGGTAAAACTCAGGGTATCTGTAAGAATTGTCAGATATTTAAAGTAAAAGTAGTTAAAATCTGAGCCCTTTCCCAGTCCAAGTGTTCAGTGAATCCTTTGTCTCTCCCTGAGGTTCACTGACACTTCCACTTTGCATCCCTGGGCAAAGGGGATCCGACCTGGTCCCGCTGGAGTGCCCAGGTGAATGGAATCCTAGGAAATCCATTGTGGGATTTACCACAGGAATTAGGGTCTACCTGGCCTCACTGAGGACCTTCCTAAATCCTCTGAAATTGGTGAGGAAATTCTCTGTTTGATCCATGGTTTAATAGAAAAAGGGAGGACAAATAGATTTATCAGACAGAAGGAAGAAAGTGATACTGTAAAATAGAATAAAATCTTGGAATGGCTTGGGTTGGAAGGGACCTTTAGGATCATCCAGTGCCACCCCCTGCCATGGGCAGGGACACCTTCCACTGTCCCAGGTTGCTCCAACTTAGCCTGGGACAATTCCAGGGATGGAGAATCCACAACTTCTCTGGGCACTTGTGGTGCTTTGGTTCATTCTGCTGAGCAGAGGGCACAACCTTCAGACCCATCAGAAACACAGTGATGGAAAGGGATCTTCCATCCCCAGAATTCCTTCCCATTTCCAGCTGAAACTGGAAGGGTTTTCTTCTGGCAAGTGCTGCAGCGAGGAGGGAGCTCTGGAGCTGAAGGTTCGGGGCCAGGGTGAGCTGGGTTTGAATTCCCGTGGTTTCCTGCTCCTTCTGTGGATGTGGGAATGAGGAACTAGTTTGCTCACCTGGAGCTCAACACCAGCAGTGGTGACAGCTGCAGTTTATAAGCTGCTTTTGTCATTCAGTGCTTTAAAATAAGCAAAGGTCAAGCAGGGGGAACTTCAAGCCTTTTTCTGGCCTCCATTGGTATCACTACAGAAATTCCAGCTCCCTGGTAATTGAAATGTCACTCTGGAGCCTTGCCCTGCCAGTCAGGAGGAACAGGAGAGGCAGGGAAAGGTGATTTCCTCAGCCTCGAGGAATTATTTACCCCAGGGGCTGCAAGGTGACACCAGGGAATGTTTCTCATGAGCATTTGGATGATTCCTCATTCCTTAAAGATAATTTATGAGTCCCTGGGCCCTACGTGCCCCAGCACAGCTGATGGCACCCCAGGGGACAGCGATTCACAGGATTTGTTTGTGGCAAAACCTTGAATGGCTGTTTTCCCAAATCCATGTGTTTTGGAGAGCTGCTCCTAAATATTGAAATATTTGGAGTAAAAGCATCCTGTACAGAAGTTCCTGATTACAGGATTTCTGACCAACTGGAATTTAGCACCTTTCTGTAAAGACATTGGAATTATTCTTGCCCAGGGTGGGCAGGAACCCAGAGTCCTTGGAGTGTTAACTAAGCAGGAAAACCTCTGGAATTAAGCTGGCAGATTCCCACCGTTTGTTTTATTCCATGTCTGCAAGACTTTCATCCTTTTTCCCCAAACCACTTCTTCTCAGAGCTTTTCCTGACAGCACAGAGGCAAGAAATGATGTTTTGCAAGATATTAACCATTAACTTCCTTTGATTTTTATTTTTTTTCAGAACTACTTAAATCCTCATGTCTGTAAGATTTGCTCTGAGTTATTTGGAGACTGATATTTGATTTTTCTCTGGCTCTCTGCTGCCTGGGGAGGATGGGAATGCAGTGCTCAATCCCACACTCACTGTAAGCTCTCACTGGCTTGGTTTAAACCAGGACTGAGGAATATTCGGGGAGCAGATGTGGTGCACAGAGCCTGGATTCAGTCAGCAAGAATTCCAGAGAGGTTTTGCAGTATTACCAGGTATTTATCCCAAAAATCCCACTTTAACCACAGCTCCCTGAAGCCAGGGCCTCTAATGCAGGGGCTGAGAACAGAGCAACAGACAATGTGAACCAATTTGGTTTATCATGGGTTCTTCTTTATTATTTCGAAAATGGCTGATTATATAGAGTTCAGACAGTTTACAGTTACAAGGTATTTGCTAATTGGTGCACAGAGTGAGAAAGAATTCAAAACAATTTAAAGTTAAGACAGCTCCTGTGATTACAGTGCAACTATTCTGTCTAAAATTAAAACACACCTTAATAAAAATTTCTTGCTGTGCCACAGGCCTTGGTACTTCGACACAGGCCCAAAATTCTGAGGCCTACCTGGATAGCTCAAAGCTCTTCCATCAGACAATCATGTCCACGCTCCCTAAGAAATTTTGCTACAGCTCCCTGCCCAGCTGAGCCCAGTCACTGCACCCAGGAGAGATGGGAAGCTCTGTGGTTTGAGAGGAACAGGTGAAAATCCCATGTTTTAAATGGAATTCTGGGATGAACAGCGGTGCCAAGGATGTCCTGCAGGACACACAGAAAACCTCCTGAATTTCCACACTGCCCTGGTCAATTTGGGACAGCTGAAACTCCCAAGAAATGGAGTTTTTAGCATTAAAGTCAAACTTTAACAAGTACTTCAAGGCCTGTAGCAGCAGTGATTTAATTGGAACTTCTTATCCCAGAGTTTTTCAGGTGGGATATGGCCCATGGGGGTTTCTGCTGTGTCACTCAAGCTGAGTCCAGGGCAGCTCCTCTTTCCCCCTCTGCCCTGTGCAGGGATGCACTGAACCCTCCTGGAATGCAAACTGTGCTCCCCACCCCTGCAATCCACCGGAATAAAGCTCCAGGGTGTCCCTTCCTCGTTTCCACTGGTGCCAGGGAGCTGCACTGGGATTTTGGGAGCTGTGTTCAGACAGGGAGGGCATGGAGCAGAGGCAGCAGCCCAGCTGGAGAGGCTGGAATGGAGCTGGAGATCTCCCAGGCTGTCAGGGAAGGTCCAGTGTTCTGCTTCAACAAAAAATAACCCAACAGGGTAATTGTCAACTCTTTCCCTGAGCCAGAAGTTTGGGAATGCTGTTGGGAGGGAATTCTTTTCCAGCCTGACTTTGCTCTAAATGGCTCAGCTCAAACTGTGCATCTGCAGGAGGCTGGGGAGCTCGAGGAGCAGAGTTGGGCTGGTTTGGGAATTCCCTCCTTTATCCCTTTTCCTGATCATTTGTCCAGCCCTATAGTATTGCCCTCCATTGGATCCCAGCACTTGGAAGCTCAGGCAGGGCTTGGTGGGGAATGAGAACCAAAAATTCATGTGAGAAAATGATAATTGTAATGACCAGAACCCCCCTCACTGCCTGGGCTTTGATTTTTCCTGGGAATTCTGGTTAAAGCCACTAAAAGAATTGTGCACATGGATGAGGAGATGGAAATAGGGGAGATCCACATGAGCCAGTGAGAGGCACCCCTGCCATGGCAGGAGCTGGAACTGGAGGAGCTTTGAGGTCATGTCCACCCCAAATCATTCCACAGTTCTGATTCCTACTCCTACCCTGGGATATGTTATCCTGGACATGATTTTTGATAATTTTTAACCTATCTCAGCTTCCAGATGGGATTTTCCAGAGCAAAACATCAGAGGAGCTCTGTCTGTCCCTGGTTCCCCCCTGGCAGTGTCCCAGGCCAGCTTGGACAGGGTTTGGAGCAGCCTGGGACAGGGGGAGGTGTCCCTGCCATGGCAGGGCTGGCACTGGGTGGGATTTAAGGTCCTTCCAGCCCAAACCACTCCATGATTCTGTGAATCAGTGAAAATCTGTGAAAACTGATTTTCAAAAGTAACCCTGGCACTCAACACATTCTTATTGAGATTTGTGTTTTGGATTGGCAGCTGGCAGGTCCCTAAAAATGAAATTTTCAGCTCTCTACTCACACGAGCATTCCTTGAAAATGTCACTTCTGCCTGGGACTGGTGGCTGCTCCATTCATTTTCTTCATTACAGAGGGATTTTCATTCCCAAAATTGACCCAAAATCACTCTTGTCTCTTTGACAAGACTTTATTTTTCTCCCACTTTGTACCTACTGGCTCATATCTCCCCAGCTGGCAGATTTTGAACCTTTATTTATCCCCTCTCTTCTCCAGCCTCTCACCATCTTCTTCCATATGTTTATTATCTTTTCCATCCCCAAGCTGTGAATAATTTTGAGGGAGATCAGGCAGCTGCCTGGGAATCAGCTGGTTGGCAGCAGCCTGGTGCTGGAGGAGTCCCTGGGTTAACTCACAATTGCTGCTGAAGGATTTTGGAGAGCACAGGAAAACATCCTCTCCCAGCAGTGCCAATCCCAAACTTGTCAGAATTACCAGCTATTACTGGATTGACTGAAAAATAGTGAATTAAAAGAAAAAAAATCCCAGCGTTCTGTGTATTTGTTTGCTTTTTTTAGTTGTTTTTAGTGCCAGGACGAGCTGAATGTTACATGTTTAATGAAACTCTGGATTCTTATTTAATGAAAGGCTTAAAATTAGGAATATTTTCAGTTTAATCCAGGGAATTTATGAGTGAAAGGATCAGATTTGCTTTCTGAGGGTGCCTTAGGGAATTAAGGTCCTGAATTAGGAATGGAGGGTCAGATGGAACAAATCCCAATCCCACCCCTGTTATATTCCTGCTATTGTGCCTAAACCACCGAGGTAAAATCACATCCCAAATCCCCTTTGCTGGGTCCAAATTCCTATTAAAAGTCAGAATATTTCTGCTCTCCTGACAGAATTGGGAGCGCGGTGCCAATCCACACATTTTGGGGTGGAAATGATCCATAGCAAGCAAGGCAGGACTCCAAATTATAGTTCCTAGCATCTGTCTTTAAGGAGCTGAGAAATAGTTAAAAAAAAACCAAAGTAAAGCATGAATTCCATGCAGTTTATTCCTTTTATTCCTTCAGCTTTTCCAAGGGAAGCTGCACAGGCATGGAAATAATTTGTGTTTGGTTTTTGCCTGCTCACCCAACATTTCAAACAGGCAGCAGCCAAAGCAAAGCTCTCTCTGTGTGTAAATAATCCCTGAAATATTTTGATGGAAGAAGAGCATGAAGGGTTATCATTAGCTGTGTTTAGGATCAGGGAATTATAAAAAATCACACGTGAATCCGCAGCAAAATGAAGAGATTTGCTGTTGGATGGTGCTGGATCAGAGGCCCTGGATTCCTGCAGGCTGCGGGGATGTTCCCATGGATTGACAGCTTGTTTTTCCCAGGCACTCGCAGGCTGCAGGCACCCATTGTACAAAATCCTGTTAATTTTAGCTTGGTGCCATGTTAACTCGTTTGTGTTGCCACAGGACATGACATTTTCTGGGCATTTTTTCATGGCAGCGTTACGATTTAACAGGATGAAAGGCCTCGGCGTCACAGAACTGAAGAGAGATTTCTTTTGGAAGCAACCTCTGGAGGTAATTTCAGAGCTCAGGGCTCCACAGGGCCCTGTCCAGTCTAAGTCTGAAGGATGATTTCCCAAACTTTCTGGGTCATGTTTCGGTCTTTAACAACTCACTTGGTTCATTTTTAGAAATTTTTAAAATAAGTGCAATCAGAATTCCTCTCCTGGCCTTGTGTCTCTGTGTCCTGTTGTATATTCCTGGGGTGAGTCTGGCTCCCTATTCCCAGACTTTTGTGGGGAATGGAGAAAGATTGGACTCCTGTAACTTCCTCTGATGCCTTAAATGGCTCCCTAGGAACAGAGCCCAGGCAGGGATAAAGGAATCAAGGAGGGATTGATTGGAAAGGCCTTCAGAGGTACACTCTGGGCTCCAGAGGCTCCTGCCTCAGTGCATCCCAACATGGACAAGGACAGCTCCCGAGTTCTTCCCACTTGGATCTCAGCATCAATTCCCCAAGCAGAAGCCAGGCAAGGATGGAATTTGCCCAAGCTTGCCCCCCTGTCCCCAAGCTTGTGGTTTGCAGTTGTTGGGCCTAGGAGGGTCTGGGTGTCCTTGGAGAGCTGGAGAGGCTTTGTTGTGTGTGTGTGAGCATGAGAGAACAGCACTGAACGAGCTCCAGGGAACTGCAGAGTGACACTGGGCAGGGCAGGAGTGGGACAATATAAAAGTTCAAACCTAAGGCATCACCTCCTCTTCACCCTAAACAAACCTGAGACCCTTTTCCCTTTCCCACCTGTACGTTGGATATTAGGAAGAATTTCTTCATTGAAGAGCAGTTAAACATTGGGACAGCATCTCCAGGGAAGTTGTGGAGCCACTGGAAATGTTCAAAGCAGCATCAGAAAGGGCACCTTTAGTTCTCGTGGGCATGGTGGGGGTTGTCAAGGGTTGGACTTTGTGTTCTTGGAGGCCTTTTCCAACATTAATGATTCCCTGATTCCATATCCAGCAGGGAGGGAGGTCCAGCTCTGCCTGCTGGATCCCTGGGCCAAGGGCTGGAAGCCTTGGATGGGTTTTAATTCCTCTCTTCTCTCCATGGGTTGTGTCCCACCTTGGTAACAAATCACTCACTGCAGGACCTGCCTGGCAGAGCTGCTCCGGGATGGGAATTCAGAGTTCCACGTCATACAGAGATGAGAGAATCTTTCTTAGAATCACAAAATTAAGGTTGCAAAAGACCTCCAAGACCATCAAGTCCAGCCTTTGATCCATCATCACCTTGTCAGTGGTGACATTTGTCAGCATTTTGACAATGGTGTCACAAGTCCAGCACAAAAATTTCTGACCCTGCAGGAGGCCCAATATCTCTGCAGTTCCTCCGGGGCCTGGAGCTGGGCCGGGGGATTTTGGGTGGATCTAAGGGAAAACTTCTTCCCCCCGAGGGTGCTGGGCACTGCCCAGGCTCCCCAGGGAATGGGCATGGCCCCGAGGCTGCTCAGGAGCCTTTGGACAGCACTGCCAGGGATGCAAAGGCTCTCCACTATCCCATCCAACCCAAACCATTCTGGGATCCTATGGAAGCCTAGGTTAGGCATTCCCTAACCAAGGACAATTCCGTGCGACTCTGCAGAGCAGCACTGAGATTCCAACAACCCAAGGAGCCAAACCCTGTTCCCTGTGAGTGTAGAGAGGAGCTGGCCCTGGTGTCTCAGGGCTTTTCCACAAACCACACATGTCCATGTTTTTCTCAGAAGGCTTATTTATTAATATCAAGAAAACAGAACAAATCTTTCTCCCTCCAGCAGCTTCAGCTGGAGAGAACATCTGTGTCTCTCTGTCTGTCTGTGTCTCCTGATTCTGTCTGTCAGGAATTCACAACAAGACAGAGGAAAACATTTCATTGGTCAAGGCAACCACCTTACCATAAACAATATCTTTTATTTACATTCTTCATCAAGGGTCTCTCCCGGGAAGCTACAAAATTTCCCTTAGAAAATGGATTTCAGAACAGCTTAACAAAAGCTTGCATTTGTCCAGCCTTTCTCTGAGATCCCTCAAAATCCTACTACAACTCATCACCACACTGGGAGCCGGGTGGGAACCAGGGTCACATCTCCCTGCGCTGGAGGCAGTGGAGATCCAGCCCTGCAGGAATCTGTTCTCACGTGGAGCATCCGTGAGCAGCTCCCAAACCCAGGAACTGCTCGGGATTTGCTTCGCACTTGCACCCCTGGCAGTTTGAAGCTGCTGGAGAAACATCAAAGATAAACACAAAAACCTAAAGCTTGATTAAGCGCATGAAAAGCTGCTGTTAAATTGGGCCTCTGGCTTTCCTTGTGAATCCTTTTTATTTTCCCACTTGCCTTTTCTTTCATTTCTTCTCTTCTCAGTTCAGCAGGAAGCTCATTTGCGCAGGGAATGTGACCTGGGGATGATCATAAGGAAAGCAAAGGGCTCCTTCCCTCCCTCAGACCTCTCTGTGGACTTCTTACAAGTCTGTTGAGGATAAACATCACTCCAGACACTTTTTTTCAAGGAAAATTAGCTCAGATCCTTAAACCAGGATCATTTCAACAAGTGTGTTGAGGTCTCAGGAGGTTGGATCTCTTACTCACTTTGGATATGATGGATGTTATCTTTATTTACAAGGGAGAAAAATGAAAAAGCCCTCAGTGAAATAAAGGGCTTCCTGTGGATGTATCCGGGGCAAAAATTACAATTAAATAGGTGGAAAATTACCTGAGCCAACTTGTGCTGGGATATAACTCAGCAACCAATGCTAGGAACATGAGTCAACGGGAAAGGATCAGGAGACTCCGAAGGGAATCTGTACAAAGGATCAAATTCACCTCTGGAGCAGCTCCAAGGAATCTCGGCTCTCTCAGAGCAGCAGATGCACTGCCAGGGTTATGGGAAAGGTGTTTATCTAATCTTTGCACTCACAAATTACTATTTATATGGGAGGAATGCTGAGGTGTCCTGGGACCGGGGCCCTGTGGTGTGGAGCGATGTCCAGGCCCTGCTCTGAGCAGACCAGAGATAAGGAGTGGTATCAGCCAAGAAAGTGATGGATCCCACGTGAAACAAATGGATAAAGCCTGGGTTAGCATTTTAATTCGATGTGGGCATGGCTTTAGCAAACCAGAGTCTGTCCTTATGTGCTGGAGCTGTCCCTGTGTCCTGAGGTCTGTCCCTGTGTCCTGTCCCTGTGTCCTGTCCCTGTCCCTGTGTCCTGTCCCTGTCCCTGTCCCTGTGTCCTGTCCCTGTGTCCCTGTCCCTGTCCCTGTGTCCTGGAGTCTGTCCCTGTCCCTGTCCCTGTGTCCTGTCCCTGTCCCTGTCCCTGTCCTGTCCCTGGGTGCTGCCCTGCGCTGGCAGGAGCAGAGTTAGCTCCTGGCCATCCCAGGGAGAGGAGAGGCCTGACCTCAGGACACCTCAGCTAAAGCTGCTCCCTCCCTGCTGATGCCTTGGGTTTTAACTTTTACATTTTTCAGATTCTGTACTGCTAGTGTAAGTGTAGCTTGCTAGGTGCTGTGATGCTGTTCTCTTGTGCTGTTCTCTGTGTGAAGATAGACATAACAAAACCTCTACCTTGCCCTCCAAGGACATCCCGAAACAAGAACTGTAAACCTTCATCTTGGGAAGAGGGGGGCAGGCTAGGGGAAATCACATCCTTGGCTGAGTTCTGTTGGGGAATTGATATTGTTATAAAAGTGTGAAGCTCTTGTGACCTGAGCGTCCATTTTGGGATCCACTGAGGCAGAACCTCTGGACCCCGAAGTGTGCACCTGAAAACTTTTCAGATAAATACCTCCTTCATTCCTTTATTCCTTTATCTGGAATGGTCTGGTCTCTGTTTCTAAGTAGCCAATTTAAGGCATCACTGCCAGGGACCTGTTTGTGTGCCTGGACTCCTGTCCCCAGCCCTGGAGGTGTCCAGGGAAGGCCTGGATGTGGCACTTGGTGCTCTGGGCTGGGTGACAAGGCAGGCATCGATCACAGGTCAGACTCCAGGGTCTGGAAGGGCTTTTCCAGCCTCAGGGATTCTGGGATTCTGTGAATGGATCTCCTTCTCTCTGCTGTCACTTGTGTCCCTGTCCAGCACCTCTGCAGGCCTGGGTTACTCCCGTGGAAGGTGTCCCTGCCTATGGCAGGGGTTGGAACTGGATGGTTTCAAGGTGCCCTCCAACCCAAATTCCATGATTCCATGATTCCCTTGGGACAGTCCCTGTGGTCTTTGCCCAGTGGATCCAAGGCAGCTCCTCTCCCAGCAGCCAAAGGCAGCAGAATGCATGAAAATGAGAGTTCCTGGATCTAATTTAGTGCTGGACCAGAGCTGTGGGCAGGTTGGTTTTAATCAAAACCCCAAAAATTTCTGTGGGAGCTGCAGAGTTCGGAGCAGTTGGAAAAACTGCTGTGCCTGAGGGGCCCTAAGGAGGCAGCGATGGGGACAGGAGCCAAATTTGGGGTTTAGTGATCTTGATTGATGCACACCCCTGGTTCCAGAAACCTTGATCCCTTCATTAGAAAGGAAAATATTCCTGCTGCTCGATCCTTCCAGAGCAGTGTGAGCTGTTATTTCCAGAGCTGAGTGGGAGGTTTGGGGATGGCAGAGAGGGAGGGCAGTGCTCCAAGCAAAAGCTTTTCCCTTTGCTAACAGTAATCTGATGGACGGGAGAGCGAGCCTGGAATGGGATTGTGCTGCAGATCGTGATTGGGAAAATTGTTTGCCAAGTGTTCAGGAACTGCCAGTGAGAGCTGCACGAATTCTGTGGTACTGAGCAAGAGAGAACAAAACACAGCTGGGATCATCCCGTGGATCTGAATTTGAGTGGTGAAGGGGAAGGGCAAAGGAGCAACTTCAGCTGTTCCCAAGTTCAAGCACAAACACGTGGAGGCCTTCCAGGAAGGAATCTACGGAAGCACAAATTGTGCCCTGGGATGTGCTCTGGAGCTGCCATTTTGGACAGAACAGCAGGATTTGCTGGGGAAACGGTGCAAACGTGGAATAATTTTCATTATTTTCTCTCACTGCCTAAAGAATTTGTGGCTGCACTATCCCTGGAAATGTCCAAGGCTGGGCTTAGAGCAAGCTGGAATGGTGGGAGGTGTCCCTGCCCAGGGCAGGGGTGGCACTGCATGGGATTTAGGGTCTCTTCCAACCCAAACCATTCTGGGATTCTGTCCTGATTCCCTGATCCACTAAAGCCCAGTTTCTGAGACTGTGGCGTTCATTTACATCCCATAAGGAGATATCTGGGAGCAGTACCAGCCTCTCCCTTCTCTAGTGTGCTTGTCTTTGCAGTGCCCTGCAAAGCCAGCGCTGCTGAGGCTGGGAGGCACCTCTGGAGATGTTCTGCTCCAGCTCTCCAGCTCTGGGCAGGGCTGCCTGAGGTTGGGGTTGAGTATTTTCAAGGACAGGGACTCAGCAGCCTCACTGGGCAGCCCCAGTGCTTGAGCAGCCTCGGTGGAAAGAGCTTTTCGTGGTGTTCAGTGAAACGTTCCCTGTTTCAGCTCATGCCTCATGTCCCCGGCAGGAGCTGGGGCAGAGCCAGCAGGTCACAGCACCGGGAGGGACACCCTGGAGCCCTCACACCTTGGGTTTGTCGTTAATCACATCCTCATGAAACCTCCCAGACAGCACATCCTGGAAGGTCACCTGGAGTAAATCACTCCTGGTGCCCGGCGGAGCTGAGGAGTCACAGCTCAAGGTCACTCAGATAAATCCCAGCCTGGGTCTGAGGGGGTTTGGAGGAATTTGGGAATGTCTAAAAGCAACCCCGTGCATAAACTGTTTGTTTGCTCATCTTGAATAATTAATAAACCACAACAGGAAGGCTGGAGATTCATAAACTCCAGGCTCAGCCAGGCCTGCAGGGAACTTCTTCCCAAAACCTGGAGCAAGGTGAGATCATTTCTTACCTCCCAGTGGTAAAACAAGTTTATTTTTCACACCTCTTTATCATGGCTTTAATTACCCCGAGTCTGGAGGAGCCCTGATTTTACACACTCCCATTTCTCCTCTGTTGGGAGAGGAAAAGATCAACAGAATTAAACCTGGAGTAAAGCTGTTGAAGATGGAGCCTCATTGAGCTAACAGTGGTACTGTTTGATCATTGCTGATTGAGTTTTAATTCAAGATAAATTAGTAACCAATTTAATTAGAGGGGCAGGGTGTGGGGGTCGAGCTGAGGGGCTGCACAGGCCTGTTTGAAAACAATCCATGATTTAAAGTCTCTGCTCCACGCTGAAAACACCTGGCTGGGAGAAGGGAAGAGGTTTCATCCCCAAATTCCTGATCCAGAATGAGGCAGGAGGGACAAAGCCCAAAATTTTGTTTGCCCTAACAGTTTTATGGTTTTTTAAGCTGCCTCATTTCTGTCCCTTCCAAAATCTCATAAATAAGGTATTAAACTCAGCCACTTGAATGGATTGAGACAAAAGTTTTATCCCAGAAGTCTTGGGCTAAGTTTAAGCCACATTTTCTAAATTTTGGCCAACAGAACCTTCACATTACAGTTATTTATGCAGCAGAAAATGCAGAGAAGTTTCATTATGGACCAGATTTGTTTACTTCAGGCCTGTTGACTTCCTCAAACCCATCCCGAGGTTGATGTAGGTTCAGTGCTTTAATTACATAGCAGAATTAAAGAATAAACTGCTCTGACAGTTGTTCTTACACAAAACACGAGGATTAGGATGGGCAAAATATTGTTTCTGAGAGATATATATGTTCATATACATATACATATACCTATACATATACNAGAGGTTTTAGGTGGCCAGGGCAAACCTGAGGCCTGCACTGCCTTCAGGCATCCTGAGCAATGACATTCCCAGGGGTCACTGTGGAGAATTTGGGCCTGAAAAAGAAGAAAAATGGACAAAAAAATGCATGTTAGGTACAATTCAGAGGTTCCTGCCTTGATAGAAGGCTGCAAGGGTCTCATTCCAGTCTGCTTGGTATTGGAGTGAATTCAATTAACTTCAGAAAATACATGGCAAATTTCAAAGTGATATCTCCAAAGTTAGGGAAGTCTTGACTTGTTTCTCCTGTGTCAAACTGGAGAGAAGGTAAAAATTCACTCACAGTTCTCTCACATGTTGGGTGTTCAGATCCCCCTTCAGAGAAACAGAGATTATGTTCCTTTTTCTTTTTATTTCCACATCCTTTTGGTTAAACTCTGTGGAAGTGATGGGTATTGCCTTACTCTTAATTCTTCACGAGGTGTCCAGCAGCCCCAGATGCCCCTAGCTGTGAATTTGGTGATGACAAATTGGGTGAAACTCCAAGGAAATCAACACATGGCTTTTCCTTTCCAATAAGGAAAAGGGGAGGAAATTGTGGGGACCTGAGTGGGAAGTGTTGAGGTTGGCAAATTGTCTTTATTTCGGGCACAGTTGTGTGGGCCTGAGCAAAAGGAAGGTGAGAGGAACCTGCTCCCACCAGGAATTCAGGAAGGGCAGGTCTACAGGACATTTTATCAAGCTTTTTGTCTGGCAGGACCTTCTGCCTGGAATAATGACCTGTGGTGTCAGGAGCTGAGGGATATTTCCCTGGGCTCCATCACATCCTTGGCCTTAAATGTAAACTAAATTTCCAAAATCTCCTCCCTGGCCTGAAACAGTTCACAGATTAAATGGGCATTTTTTTTCTCATGGGTTTTTTGAAGGTTTTGGTTGGCCTGGATCTGCACCTCGAGCTGTGCTGTGGTTCCCTGGGCTGCTCCTGGCTCGTGGATGCATTCACTGCAGGTTTTCACTTCAGGGACTCTCTTCCCATACAGTGAAGCCTGGGTTGGCTCTTCAGGACTCAAATATATTGTGTTTGATATTGGCCACTAAAGGAAATCTGTTTGCTGATCCTGCTGAAGTAAGGAAAGGGTTTTTGCCTGTTCAGGTGGAAGGTCTTGGCTCTGTTGTGGAGTGGGGACATTTCCTGAACAAGAACCCAGAGCTGAGTGGATCACTCAGGGCTGAATTCCTGCTCTGCTTTGGAGATTAATTCCTCAGTTCAGGTGAGAATTTTAGGACTGAATTAAAGAAATGGAAAAAAAAGTAAAAACGGAGAATCCATGAATTAAGGGTTTAAAAACTGATACTGCATCGAATCAAAGATATTTCTGTCCTGTCTGTTGATGGCAGTGGCATAGGATCAATTAATAGAACATAAGTCCTTTGTTTACAAAGCTCCAATTTCTTCCCATCCGGAATTGTTCATAATACAGAGTTTATTTTTAAACTCTGACTTTCAAAGGAGCCTGACAGTTGTCAGTCTCAGCTAAATTAAAATTATCCTGACACCTCATGATTTCCACCCTGCACATCCCTCATTATCTCGATGAATTGAGGGCTCGCTCACAGGAGTTTTAAAGATGATGAAAGTGAGGTGCAGAGGGAAAGAAACTTCCAAGCTTCCAGGTTTTTGGAGGGTTGTAGTTACATAAATTGCAACACTTCCCAAGGGAATAACGTGGAAATACCTGTGAACTTCAGGGCCCTGTTGAGGGATCCCAATCAAAGCTTTGGGCACAAAAAACCAACTTTGGTCCCTCAGCTCAGGTGGGTGATGGAGAGACTGAGCTGCTTCCCTCATGGAAATGCCATTTTAACACCCTTTAAATGCATTGGGATTTGCCAGCATAAATTCATGCCTTTGAAATGGCAAAGGAAAACTGTGCGAGTGTGGATGAGGAGAAACTTCTGTTAACATTAGGAACTGGGAAAGAAAGCTATTAATAGATCCAGCCAGTGATGCTAAACAGAGGGAGAAATGTGAGCTCAAGCTACTGCTTTTAAGTGGAAGGAGCCAGTATGGAAAATAAATCCCAGATTTCCACCAGGACACTGTTCAGATTAGCCCTAATCTTCCCAAAGGAGCAGGAGATGGGGAAGGAAATCCTTTTTGTGTGTTCCAATAAACATCAGAGACAGCCTGACCTCCAGCCCTGCCCCAAAACCCCATCCCAGGAACGAACAGCAGGGAAACCCTCATGGAACAGAGGTGGGAATGCTGAGGGAATGAGGGCTCTGGGGGTGGAAGGGGAGCAGGGGGTGCTCCCCTGGGCGAGCCCTGCTCTGCTGTGCAGAGCAGCTCCACGTTGATTAACTGCGTTGCATAATTTATGCTCCTCCTTATTTAATCACTCTGGAGCTGCGGTGCTTGCTGGCAGTTGCTAGATTGCTTTATTAAATTTAGGCTGTGTTGAAGGAAATTTATTTTTGTGTATTCCTCCTTCGTAATTTTTTTTTTTCCCCCTTAAATGCTGTCACATAAATTAGGGCGTTATCGATGAATCTGCATGAGGAGCTTTGCTGTTCAGTTCTGTGGCCAGAATCCCCTAAATCATGTATGACACCTGTATTAGAACTTACTCCTCACTATTCTTCTCCGTGATGGATTTACTTCCCCGGCTTCCTTCTCGTTTCTATCAGACACAGGCATTCAGACTGGGAAGCAAGGGAGGGAAAAAAAATGGAAATATAGGTTTTGTCTCTTTACTCAGGAAGGTGAAATAGTGAGACGTGAAACAGATCTGTTCAATCACACTGTGACATCAAATACTGACATCTTTTTATTTCCCATTCCCAGAGGAGCAGGGCCAGGGGAGGAGAAAGGAGCTGCTTGTGTGTGTTGGTTACAGGGAGTAAAGTCCAGAAGAGGATTAAATATAATCATGGAATGGGTTGGGTTGGAAAGGAAATTAAAAGTCATCAAATCCCATCCAGTGCCGTGGGCAGGGACACCTCCCACTGCTCCAGCCTGGCCTTGGGCACTGCCAGGGATCCAGGGGCAGCCACAGCTGCTCTGGGAATTCCATCCCAGCCCTGAGCCACCCTCCCAGCCAGGAATTCCTTCCCAATCTCCCATCCATCCCTGCCCAGTGGGAAGCCATTCCCTGTGTCCAGGCCCTTTTCCCAAGGGGCTTCCTGTATGGAGGAGGAAACTGTCACAGTTGAAGTGTTAATGAATAACTCAGAAAATAGAAATGCTTTCCTCTCTTTTTAGTTACTCCCTCGTGTCATTTAGTCCCAAAACCTCATGAATGCAGTGAGGTCAAGAAGATGCATTTTAGAGAAATGGTGCCACTGATAAAAATTCCTTTGGGTAAAGAGCATCTGCCTGGACCTTCCTGCTGCTCAAGGCTGGAACCTGCTCTGTAAATCCACAGATTAAACTTTCTCTCTTGCAAAGTTTCAGCTGATAGCATTTCTTGTTGCACAGACTTCACATGGCACATTTATTAGTTTAAAAAGTAAGAAATTACCAGATGTACATTTGTGACTGCAGAAATCAAAGTTAAAACACCCCAACACCACCACCCTTAGGTCCAGACACACTTGAACATCTGAAAAGTCAACCTGTGTTTGATTTTTGAGGACAAACAACTCCTTAAAAGCCAAGTATTCACTAGAAAATATCATTTTTCTAATAAAATACACATCAATCCTAATTTAGATGCAAGCAGAAAATATTTCCCTCAAAAGTCCTCACCAGAAGCAAAATATTTCTAGAATTGGTGTCTATTTATCAATAAGTGCTGATGTTGACATAATACAGGGTTGGATTGAATTTCCTCATTGTTATTTGTCTGCAGGTCCTTGATTTATGAATTTATCCACACATGTATGGAGCCATCCTTCAGCTGCTTGAAAACTACCCCATGGAAGTGTTTTTAATGGAAAATTGTTCTCCCAGTTATTCATCTCATTGCTGGGATCTGCTTCCAGTGGTAAAATTAGATTTCTCCCAATAATTCTTTTCAGGCAGCTGTCAACATCCTCCTGATTCTGATTTTCTCAGCCAAATTTACATTCTTCCTTAGCAAAATAAATCTCCCACGGGTTACAGGATTTTTTTTTTTATCTCCAAAGCTATCCCTTGGATGTACATGAGCGCGTGGCTGTATCGCTGTAAATCCTACAAAAAAGGGAAAAAAGCAGTGGAAATTAGAGCTTTTTAATGAGAAAATTAACTCTACACTGGTTACTTAAGGCTTTTTTTCCCCCCATCTGTTTTATTAAGCATCCAAAGTGGAACAGGCCTAATCTTCCCAGATTAAAGTTCCACAAATTTGAGGAGCGGAGTACATGCAAATATTCTTTTGTAGTCATACTAAAATACTGTAATCCTCAGAAAAAGGCTTGTAATAAGGAGATTCTGTGTCCTGCTGTAGTTTAGGATGCCCAAAGGAGCTGTGGCTGCCCCTGGATCCCTGGCAGTGCCCAAGGCCAGGCTGGAGCAGCCTGGGACACTGGGAGGTGTCCCTGGGCATGGCAGGGCTGGCACTGGGTGGGATTTAAGGCCTCTTCCAATCCAAACCATCCTGGAATTCTGTGATTTATAACAAAAAATCTTCCTGTGGTCACCCCAAAGACTTGGATTGGTGGGGATTGGCGGGGATTGGCATCAGGACTCCCAGATCTGGTGAGGAATCTGCTGTGCTGGGATGCTGGACCTCAGGTGAGTGACTCTGAGCTCCCTTGGAGAACCAATGTACAACCTTCATGGGTGTCCTGTTGGGAATGGTTCTCACAGAGAATCAGAATCCCAGAATGGTTTGAGCTGGGAGGGACACCAGAGCTCACCCAGTGCCACCCCTGCCATGGACAGGGACACCTCCCACTGGCCCAGGGTGCTCCGAGCCCCATCCAGCCTGGCCTTG
>VZTN01009285.1:199016-240127 GCA_013400515.1 Erpornis zantholeuca
ATTGGGATGGGATGGGATGGGATCAGGAGGATGGGATGGGATGGGATGGGATGGGATGGGATGGGATGGGATGGGATGGGATGGGATGGGATGGGATGGGATCAGTGGGATGGGATCAGTGGGATGGGATGGGATCCAGACTCCCATTCCACACTGAAATTCCATGCTGATTTTTTCCACTATTCCTTTTAAGACTGGACTTTAAAAGTCCAGTTCTCGCACAGTGATTTTGAGAGAAGCAATCCAAGTGTTCCTTTTTCTACTCCCTCTGTCCTGGTGCTTCAGCAGAGCCTGGTCACTGCCCTTTCCCCATCCAGGGGTACATAGGTGTCAGGATTAGGGCAGGATTTGGGCTTTTTCTGGGAAGAAGCTGCTGGGAAGCTCTGTAGTTTGGTTGTTGCCTCTCTGACTATCAGAACACACTCTGGTTTCTTCCTGCCAGAACTGCAAACATTTCCCTGTACCTCATCCCTCCCCTCCGTGCCCACTCCTTACATAAACCCCGCTCCAAACACACTCCTGACAGAATTGCCTCCCAAATTACTGCAGCAGCATCACGGAAAGTTTCATTTCTGCCTTGTGCTAATTCCGAGAGGAACAAAGAGTGTCAGATCCCACTGCACTCCCCCAGCAGAGAGTTCTGTGCCGGGGTCTGCGCTGGGAGCGGTGACAGGTACACTGTGACATGTTAATAGTGCCTGATAGATCACTGTCACCTGCTCCCAGGGCACTGCCTGGTGCAGGGAACACATTTCTCTGCTGTCCTGCTCTCCCCTCCTCGTTTCCTGCCTGGCACTGCCCTCCTTGTTCAGGGTTATACCCACCCAGCTCAGGATGTGGGGCTGTGGTTCTTCCCCCATGCTCCCAGCAGAGGTTGGCCACTAATAATTCATTTTTGAGCAAAGGAAGAACAGGGATTTGGAAAATGTCACGGCTTTCACACTTTCCTTGTGATCACCAAATCCCTGAGGTTGGGAGAGCTCTGTGAGATCATGAGTGCAACCTGTGACCCATCCCCACCTCGTCAGCTCCCAGCGCTGAGTGCCACACGCGGTTCTCCTTGGGCACCTCCAGGGACGGGGATTTCACAGGGCCTGGGTCTTTCAGGGGCCCTGACTGGCACCAAAATATCCCTGCTGAGGAGCCTTTCCTCTCGGGGAAGCAGGAAGCATTTCCTCCTCTCCTGTGGTGCTGCTTTGGCTCTGCCTGGCTGGGTGAGCTGCTCCCTGGCATCCAGAGCCACCAGAATCCCAAGGGAATGTCAGGCATTGTAGGAATCTCGACTTTCTGCCAGGGGGAGGTGGCACATTCGTTATCCCAGTGATCCAACTCATACTCCATTAACCATGATCATGGAATCACAAAATATTCTGAGTTGGAAGGGACCCACAGGTCCAACTCTTAAGGGAATGGCCCATCCAGGGATCAATCCATGGGAAAAGGGAGCCAGTGAGATCCTTTGGGATGCACTGGACTTGGACACTTGGGAGTTGTGCTTCCCTCTTTAGTGCCTTTTTCTATGAAGAAAAAACGAAGCAGAACCATCTCAAACCCCCCCAGGTTCTGAATTCAAAGTGTCTGTTCTGCTGAGATTGTCTCAAGGTGCTTTCTAAATATTTGGAATTAGGATACAAGAAAAATTGAATTCACCTGAAGAGTTTGCAAATCTGAATGGTCCCGATAAGAAGAGGATTAAGGGAAAGTTGTTTGAACAAACCAAGATGGAATGATGAAGGTCTTTTTGGCACAGGAACTGTGCTGCCAGGAGAACAGAACCCAGATCTCTGGAATTAATTAATATTAATTCATTATTTGTGTAATATAAATCATGTAATTACCATGTGCAATTTCCGTTTCAAACTCAGTTAATTTATCATTTTATGTCCTTGTAAACTATGGTTGAATCCAGGAGCTCATTTTTATCTCAGTGTTAATTAATTCTTCTCTAACGTAACTCCAGGCTTGTTTTCTACCTGACATGGACAGTCAGGGATGCAGGCATAGTCTGTGGTACCAAAATGGTACAGGAGGGACTCAATCCATGGGTTCCTGGCTGTCCAAATGGTTCCTCCAGTGGCACTGGGAGTATCCATGAAGTCAGAGCACATCCCTGTGTGCACATGGGTTCATCCATCTCCCTAATCCCCCCATGTCCCAGTTTTGCTCAGCCTCTACTACACAAAACAGGACCTGGAAAGAGTTTGGATCACTTTTCCATGCTCAGTCTTCCCTCCAAGAATGGCTGATGGTTCTGAAAGGAAGCTGAAGTGATAAACGTGGGTTTGATCACAATTTTCCTCTGGCAGATTCCCTGGACAAGGGCTCAGTCCCAGGGATGTGGAGCTCCTGGTGTTCTCCGAGTCAGCCTAGGGAGGGGGTTTGGGTGCTGGGATATTGGGAAGGAATTCCTGGCTGTGAGGGTGGCTCAGGGCTGGGATGGAATTCCCAGAGCAGCTGTGGCTGCCCCTGGATCCCTGGCAGTGCCCAAGGCCAGGCTGGAGCAGCCTGGGACAGTGGGAGGTGTCCCTGCCATGGCAGGGCTGGCACTGGAGGGGATTTAAGGTCCCTCCAACCCAAACCATTCCATGATATTTTTAAGAAATTTGAGTTTTTTTATCATTTTCCTTCCCCCAGCTTTCTCTCCAAAGGCTCCTGGTGGGATTCCTGGGATGTCCTGTGTGGGGACAGAAGTTGGACTTGGATAGTCCTTGTGGGTCCTTCCAGTTCAGGATATTCCATGATTCCTTCCTTTCCTCCTGCCATGAAATGCATTCCCCACGACCTTACAGAGCTCCGAGCACAGCTTAGGTTTGATCTCTATGAAAATAAGAGCAACTGATAATTTATTTCATTCCAAACTCACATTTTTAATTAGCTGTCTACTACGAGTGATATTTCATCACCCCATCCATTGACAGGGAGACAGTCAAAGCTGTATTTTTAGTGCTTGTACTCTGCTTTTCCCTCCAGATGCTCATCCTCTCTTTTTTTCCTAATGTAAAACTATTAATTAATGAGAGACAATCACTCACGCGGTGCCACTGCCTGTCAGGAGCTAACAAATGCCAGTTAAAAAAGTGAAATAACAAAACTGGGAGCACAGAGAGGTGGTAGCAGGAGAAGGGAGATGAGAGGAGCTAATTGCTGGACTTTCAAACATCCAGGGAAGGGAGATGTTGAGAAAGCTTACAGGGAAAATTAATGATGTACAACAAAGTAACACCGGGGACGAGTTAATGCTGGAAGGGAAACTCTAATCATGAAAGAAGGCAGGATGAGGACTGGGAAAGGCATGGTGGGACACTGCTGGTGACAGGACAGAGCTGTTGGGGACCTTGTTTGGAGCCTTGGAAGGGAGCTCTGGATCTTCTGCTCCAGCAGAGCTCAGGAGGCTGTGAAACATCAGAGCAAAGGGTGTCAGAGGCCTGGACCCCGCTGGGGTCAGAACCGGGGGTTCCAACCCCTGTCCTCTGCCCTGGAGATTCTCTTCCTTCTGTTCTTCATGTTGGAAAGAATGCAGCAAGAGATCTTCTTCTGCTGTTTCAGAGTTGTTTATTTTTCTTATCAAGACCTCAGAGGCAGAGGCAGAGTCCTCCAAGGACACCAGGGCAGAAAGGCAATGGCTGCAGATCAGCAGCTACCTTTGATATCTTACTAACAACCATTCAAGAAACAATTCGTGTCTTATTTTCTTTCCAACACCACTAAATCCTCATCTTATTGATATGTCCTTTCTATACTAACTTTTTCCCACCAACCAACACACCACAGGAACTGGTGTCAGAGGAGAGAGGAAGAGAATGAGGAGAGAGGAGAAGAAGAAAGAAGGAAAAACCACACCCAAAAATCTCCATCTTGTCCCTATGTAATACATAGAGCAAGATCCTAAAAACTACAACCAAACTCTCTGTGGTTCACCAAACAAAAATCTCTTCACCTCTCTGGTGCATTCAGGTTCTCCCAAAAGTGGAGGGAGCTTCTCCCGAAGCCTAGGTCGCTGGCTAGGCCACTTTTGAGGAGCTCTGGGGACATAAAGAAACCACCAGAGGAGCAGGAGAAGCTTTCAGGCTTCCCTGGACTCCGACAAGGGAGGTTAAAGCTTCCCCCAGGCCCTGCTGGGCTGTGCAGGGAGGCTCTGCTCTCAGAGCTGCTGCTGGTGGCCGTGTTTGGGTGGCCCAGGGACAGGAGGGCAGTGGTGTCCCCTCAGAGGGGCAGTGGTTACAGCTCTGGTCTGGTTCCTCCCTGCAGCTCCTGTCCAGGGGTGGCAACAAGGCCAGAGAGAGAATGGACTGGGAGAAATCACAGCTGGTGTTAAGCAGGGGCTGTGGGAGGATATAATCCCATGTAGGTCTGGCACAGAGAGGGAGAGTCTCCCTTTGGTTTTGTGCGGTCAGAGCCCTCAAGTGGGGCTGTGGTGCCTCTCTCCATGAGCCTCCCTTGAGACATCTCCTCCTCCTGCCCTGCCCTCCTGACTCTGCTCCAGTGCCACAGCAAGCGAGCCCATGAGAAGTTCCCCATCACAGGCTTCTCTCTGTCTTTGAAAAGAGACATCTGAGCACTGCAATGCCTTTTTCATCTCGGAGCAAGATAATGTTTCCATCAGTCTTTGCTCCAGCCCTCTCAGTACTAAAGAGAATAAAAAATGCCCCTTGATTTCCTCGGTGAGCTCCGGACCAAGCCTCTGCTTTTTCCAATATTTTCAGTGTGAGGAGGGGAAAATGAGCTGGATGTTAACAGACAGCTCTGAGCCAGAGTTACATCAGAGCCCCCCAGGAATTCCCTGTCTGGGATTTGGGATCACATGCTCTGAGAGGTCAGCTATTAATAGGTTCTGAAAGCTGAGCTGGTGATCATTAGGTGCTTTGAATAAATTACAAGGAGTTTGTTTGAGGTGGGTGTCGTGTTAAGGGGTTGGTAATTAAAGCTGTTTCTGGGTTAATGTTTTATCTGTTCATCCAGCCATGGAATCAATCCATAGTAAAGATCCCTTTTTAACACACTTGCACTACATATCCCTGAGGTTTTGATAAGCGCCTTCCAAGGATGTTTAGATTTTTTATGGATTCCTCCTTGTGATGACTATTTTGATATCCATTTTAGAAATCCTTTAAGCAGATTCTTTCCCCACCACTGGCACATGATTTGCTGTTCCATTCCACATCAGCTCATCCTTTCATCTTCCTAGTTCAGCTTCCCCCACGAAAAGTCTTTGGGAAGTTTACTTTAGGCTTGACATTCCAACTGTTATTTATTACATTGTCTAGCAGGTTGTCTCTCCCTCCATGTGACCTTTCAAGATTATTTCGGAGCTGAGGCTCTGGCCCTCAGAATATCTGGGGCCACGGCTGCAGCTCCCAGAACTGTTTGCTTAAACAGCAACAGCATTTTCTATTCAGAAAATCAGTGCAAGGAGTCACCAAGCTCTCGTTTACAGCCTCCTCCTCATTGCACTGCAGTGCAAATCCACTGAGGAAGGGATGGAATCGCTCGTGCTGCAGCAGAATAAGCCTATGGACCCAGAGATTCCTTTTCCAGTATCACCCTCCAAGCCCAAGCCATCCCAGAGTGCTTTCCTGAGTCAAATGATCTTTCCAAGGACCCCTGCAAAGGCAGGCTGATGTCCAGGCCTGCCTGGGCAGCTCTCAGCTCTGTAATTGTCTCGGTGTGTCTGCTGAGGAGCTGCACATCTGATCCCTCCTTCATTACTCCCAGCTCCTTCAGAATTCCACGGCACTGAGTGCACACGGATTTTATTTACTGGAGCTGCTGCCACAGGATCTTTCCCTGGATATTCCAACCAAGGTGCCTGCTCTGCCTGCAGGGCCTCGTGTGCTCGGTTCTGCACTCAGCAGGAGTGGAAAATCATAAACCTTGGAATGGTTTGAGTTGGAAAGGGCCTTAAGCATCCAGTTCCATGGGCAGGGACACCTGCCACTGGACCAGGCTGCTCCAAGCCCCATCGAACCCTTCCAGGTGAGAGTGAAAACTCCCCAGCAGGGCTGGAAGGGCAGGGCCCAGCAAAGCTGGCCTGGAAGCTTTCATGGAGAAGACTGAAATTTTGTTCTTCCCGATTATATTTGCTTTTTTTCTGCTCCTGCCTTTCCCCCCTTAGCTCTGGTGAGGTTTAAAGCAGGAGTCTGATCTCAGCTGCAGTCCCTGGGTGTCAGGGGAATGGCAGAGAGCTCGTGTCATGTGTCAGAATGGGTTCAGTCATGATGCTATCCTGCCTTTCCAATCAAACCTTCCCCTTGTACACTGACCAACACAGATAATAAACCACAGCTTTACTTTAGGCTCTTTTTGGGTATTTTGATGCCCTGATTTACCAGTTAATGTTACTGGGACCATCCCACCAAGGAATTGAGCTCCCTGCTCTCTCTGGACTGTCCCAGAACTGTGGTGGGCAGTGTTCATGCACAAGCAGCAAGGGTTTGGACCCTGCACACCTGGGCTGTGCCTGGTCCCCAGCAAAGTTGTCTCCTGTCACTGCTCCCCTGTCCCTGCAGGGCTGAAGGCTCAGGGCATGGGCGCTGCCATCGCTGCCTTCCCTGGACTGGGAGAAGCTCATCCGTGCCCCAACCCTGGTAAAGATGAAAAGCTAGGAACTCTCTGGGGGGGGGAGCTGAGACAGAGCAACAGATGATGTGAACTAATTTGGCCGATTATGGGTTTTCTTTTTATTATTTCAAAATGTCGGGTTATATAGAGTTTAGATAGTTTACAGTTACAGGTGTTTTTTAATTAGTATTACAGTGTGAAAAAGAATGCAAACATTTTCAATCTTAACACGACTACTATGATTACAATACAACTATGCTATCTAAAATCTAACACATTTTAATAAAAATTCTTGCTGCGCTACAAGTCTTGGTACTTCAACACAAACCCAAAATCTAAAACCTAACTAAAATAATTCAAAACTCATCCATCAAACAATCAAACCCACACTCCTTCAAAAATTCTACTACATCCTGGGGCTCTGTTTTGGGAGCTGGTCATCCCCTGGGAGACAGAATCCCAGCATGGACAGGGCTGAGAGCAATTCCTGCACCAGATCTTTGCAGGTGCCAAGGGCAGGGTGTGACCTGGCCAGGCCTAGGGGAGCTGGGCGTGGGTATTTGATTAAAACCAGGAAAAACTTATGGTGTTCCTTCTCTTCCAAGCTGATGGAGCTGCAGTTTCATTGCTCAGCCCAACAGGCAGTGATGGTTTCAAGAATTAATGCAGTGGGGTGGGAGCACGGGTGAATAAATTGGATTCTCACCCAGCCATGACCAGCTGGGTTGCATGTTTCAAGTCCATCACCTCCATAACTCCCCCACGCCAAGATCAGAGCACAGCTCGAGGTTTAAACCACAGGAGGGGCAGAGGAAATGCTTTAAAGGGCTTTAAGTTGCATGAATTGATGGAAGGAATTCCAGGTGGGAGAGGTTAATGGAGCAATGCCTTTGTTAGCAAGGGAACAGGGAAACAATCCTTCGTGTTCCATGGATCCAGAGCTTATCCCAAAGCTCCTGGGACAAGATTCCTTCTCAGAGCTGTCAACACCTCAACCCAGAGGGTGCAGATGTTTGATGTCGGAACAAACATTAAATTTTGAATTTGGGTTGTTCAAAACATCAGGATCTTTGTGGTGGACATTGGACTGAGCCAGATCAAACACTGAGACCCCAGAACCCTGCAGGTCATTAATGATTCCCAGGATGGGAATTGTGACATTCTCCATGAAAATACCCTTTTTCCCTTCTTTTCGCTGAGCTAGAAATGTTCTTTCCTTCTCTTTTGAGGTGGGAATGCTCTTTTCTTGCTTCGTGATGCAGCTGGGAGGATCAATAATTTGTCTCTTTTCTTGTGTCTCTTCTTGTCCTCAATTATATTTGATTGGAGTTTGAGCAGGGAGTGTTTAGTTGCAGTACTTGGCAGCTCTCTGGCAGAAACCTGGATAATTTGGGGCAATTTACTGAACCTTTCGTGCATCAGGTGCCTATTTATAAGCAAAGATAATGAGAGTTTTGTTCTACCTGTCTGTGATGTTTCCTTATCCCTGTTCCTGACCTTGCCTGAGGCCCACACTTCTGTAACATTCAGGCTGCAACGCAAACAGTTCTGTTCCTCCTGTATTTCTGTTTACCCATGTGGCTTAGGGGGAGTTTTTTTATTGGAAACTCTTCACCTGTGTTTGTTCAGACAGAAATTATCTATGCTGTGGCATGCAGGGCAGCATTTTGTTCTCTTTCTTTCCTGGCAAAAGGTGAGGCAGGCAGGAGCACCAAAGCATTGCAACAGCTGCCTCTCACCTTGAAACCACAGGGGAAACCCATAAATTTCAAATATTGGATTTAAGGTTTTGAAGATTCTTGATAGAAATACTACCAAAGGACAGGCACCCCTGGGATTTACACCACACTTGGATTTAATTATTCTTAGGGAAGCATTATGTCCTGCCAAGGCAAAGTTTGTCCTTTGCTGTCAAGGCTGCAAGCACCAATTCCACTTTTTCAGAGAGGACCCATAATAGTCTGAAAATAAGCAAGAGAAACCAATCGTGGCTGGAATTATTGTAATTTTTGGTGTCACGCTCATCCTGTTCGGGATGCTTCAAACGTTCATCCAGAATTGCACATGGACCTCCCTGGGCAATATTTCCTTTGGCTTTGTATTGGTATCAGCAGGAAAAATGGGATCCTGTTTGTGGGGACATGGAGGTCAGGAGGTGACCAGGGGGAAGAGGAGGTGACCTGGGGGAAAGAGGAGGTGACACAGGGGGAAAGAGGAGGTGACACTCTTGTTCAAAGGAAACCTCATCTGCTGTCTTTGAACACACTGTGGGTTTGCACAGGATTTTCAGTTAGAGAATCATGGAACCATGGAATAGTTTGGGTGGGAAGGACATTAAATCCCACCCAGTGCCAGCCCTGCCATGGCAGGGACACCTCCCACTGTCCCAGGCTGCTCCAGCCTGGCCTTGGACACTTCCAGGGATCCAGGGGCAGCCACAGCTGCTCTGGGAATTCCATCCCAGCCCCTGCCCACCCTCCCAGCCAGGAGTTTCTCCCCAATATCCCTCCTAACCCTGCCCTCTGTCCTGTCTCTTATTCCAGAAGAGCTTTAGGAGAGGAATTCAGGTGATGCTGTGCCCTCCCTTTCAGTGGCCACCACACCAACATTTATTCCTGAGTCCCCCTGGCCCCATGGCACCGCTGGAGGATCCCAGTCCGGGGTCACATCCCAAGTGGAAAAACTCCCAATGCTCTGGAGTCCCTGAACATCAGCCCCACTCTTCCCTGAACCCCTGGAGTTAATCCTCATGTTCTGCTCATTCCAGCTCAGCCCCAGCCTGGATTTGTAGATCAGGGCAGCTGCCCCTCCTTGGCTGCACCGAACTCACCCATGCAGGTGGATTTCTGCAAAAATTGGAGCTCTCTGTCTCTTTCCAGCCTTGCCTTCCCTTCCCTGGCCTTCCTGAGCCTTCTCTTGGCTGTGCTGGAGGTGCCAGGAGGGCAGGAGGGTCCCTTGGGTCAGGCACTCCACAGCTCTGGGTGTCACAGCCACGCTGGGTGCTCGTCCCTGCCAGCCCTGGGGCAGAGCTCCTGTGCCAGGGTCATCCCTGGGGCGGCTCCATCCCAGGGAAACGCACTCTGGATGGAACCAGGAATGCTTTGGATGGAACCAGGGATGCTCCCAATGCACCTTCAGAGCCTTCAGAGCCAGCAGGACTCATGTGTGTGTGTTTGGTCTGAGCCTCCCGGAGGCACTGGGGGAATTGGGAAGCTCAGCTCCCATTAATTTCAATGAAAATTTAGCACCCAAATGCCCCTGGGTAGTTTTGAAAAATCTTCTCTTTTAGTGGGAGGCATAAAAGCGAGCATTTGGAATTAGTTGAATTGTGTGAGGAGTTCGTTAGTGTTGGAGATGATAAAAAATGCTCTTCCAGACAATTAATTACCTCCTGAGCTGCTCCAGAGGTGACATCTCCTTCCTGCCTCGGAGCACTTTGTTGTTGGCCCTGAGCTGGGGAGTTTATGCTTCTTTTTAACTCCTGAGCCCACTTCATATATCTCAGGATGTTCTCAGGAACCATAAAAACGTCTCACGGTTGTTTAAGTTCCACCACTTTATCAATATTGGTATTTAGGAAGAAGGGAACAACTCTTAATTGTTTTCCTGTGCTCCACCATGTGAACTACGGCGCTCATTAGCTCTGCCAGGCAGCTCGTGGAACAGGGGCAGGAGTTTCCTCCAGGATGTTTATTCCTGTTAACAGTGACTGATGGTGTTCAGGGGTTCTCAGGCATCAGAATTTCAGGAGACATCGCTGGTGGGAGATGCACTCCTGGTGTTCAGGGTTTTCTGTCCAGAAGGGTTTATAAAAACTTGACTTCTCTCTCTGCAAAAATAACGTCTGAGGCAGGATGGCCTTTGGGATTGGGCTAGGATGGGATGCACACGGGGCCAGGGAATCACTGGGACTGGAAAAGGCCTCCAAGACCAGGTCCAACCTTTGACCAGATCCCACCGTGGGGGAAAGTTCGGCATTGTGAATGCCCAATCTATTCCCTTTTCAACACTTCCAGGGGTGGTGACTCCAAGCATCCCTGGAGAGCCTGTTCCTGGCACCATCAGTTTCTGTGGATCATTCCCCACTTTCAGGCCGATAATTGCTTTGGGTAGGATAATTCTGTATTCTTTTTGGAAAGGTCCTCCACGAGCTCCCATGGAGTTGACTCCCATTATCCTGTTGTCCCAGTTACAGCCTCCCAGTCCTTGGCAGGGACTCCCAATAACCCCAGTTCCTCTAGGACCATTCCCGTCGCTCTCCATCACGCCCACCACAAATAAATTTTCCCAGCCTCTGTTTTGCATCCTTGGGGTATCAGTTCCCTCCTGTCTCCAGGATCACTTACCCGGGGTGGGATGATGGGAGCCCCGGAGGATGTATGGAGTGCACCTGCCTTCCTAATTACCACGTGCCAGCTTTAATTGCATGACTGCAGCAATGGGATCACACCACTTCCCCTGACATGTTGTGACTGGAGCAGCCCACGTTGATTCCTCAGCTACCTGTTGCCCCAAAATGAAATATTTGTCTTATCTGACACAAATTATAATTATCCCAAAGAACCTGGAGGTTCTTCTTCCTCTCCTCCTCCTTTTTTTTGTCTTCCTAATTATCACTGTGGCTCCCAATGGAAGTGGTTGGTATCGCTGCTCATTAGCCAAATAATTTCTTTAGCAATTACCAGAAATTTAGGGAGCCAATTTGGAAAAAGCACAGCAGAGTTTTGCCTTTGGAAAATTCTTAGGTGCAGCCCAACCTCTCTTGGTGTAAATGTAGAAGCTGCCCTGATGTAGGTGCATTCCCTTGAATGCAGAGACAAGTTTAGCTCTCATTTAAAACCTGGACACCAAATTTTATTGATTGATATCGAAGCTATAAATTGAGCCTGACTTTAGCAGGCCTGAGCCTACCTAGCACCAGGAGCTTCCATGGACAAGATTTACAGTGTCCCAGGATCTTGATTGAAATCCTGTGACCTTTCATTATTTTGTGGTGAAGTAATTTCAGCTCAGCCCTGACAACCCCAGATGGTCAAACCCAGCCTCCAACCCCCATCAAAACACCAGGGAACAGATTTCTTGTGAGCCCTGAAGTTTTCTGGAGCTCTTGAGGCTCTCCTTCATGTTCGTATCTCAGGTGAAAGGTGTCAAAACCTTTAACTCATCGAAAATTGTGGCAGCCTTGCCATTTCACAGTGTCAGGAACTGAAATATTAAGAACAGAAGCAAATATTCTGAGATGACGAACCCTGCTGTGCTCAGCTCTGGGAGCAGCCCAGGAAGTGGCTCAGGTCGGGATGTTGTTTCCCACAGGAACGTGGTTGGTTTTGGGGAGTTTTTATGCTCCTTTTCACAGGGCCAGAGGGGGCACAGCTGGCACAGGCCCTGGGCAGCCAAGGTGGGTAAAGATCCAACAGAAGCTTGGGTTCGGTTCCTTTCAGGAGAGCAGAACTTGGCTGTGCCCAGGTGTCGCCGTGCGCTGGTGGCTCCCAGCAGGAGCTGGTCGGAATTAGAGCTTCCAGTTCCACACCAGTCCACAAGAGCTAATGAGGGGCCAGTCTGTGCAATCCCAGCCCTGGAGGGGAAGGGGGAATGCAGACTTTGGAAAACAAAGTGTTGTAGGAGTTAAGCTGAGGGCGTGAGGTGCTGGCTGAGTTCCCAGCTCTGTCACCATCTTCTGGGTGACCTTGGCCAAGTCACATAATCTTTCTCTACCTGAGAGCTGTGTGTGGGAGTAATGATGTCTCCCTAGGCAAAAAGACACCATTCCTGCTGCATTCTGATGCTCCAGTGTCTGGGATCACAGGTGTTTCTGGAAATTCGGGACATTACAGTATAGATTGTCCCATCCTACGTGTGTCTGGAGCGCCGTAGAGGCACAGAGCTCTATAAATACAGATATAATCACCCCAAAGCCTGCTGGATCCCTTCCTCCACACTGCAGTCCTGACAGATGTGTTCTCAGCAAGATTCCCCCATATTCCACAGCCGAGCGGAGCCCGGGTGCCAGGGAAACAAAAGAAAAAGATTAATTAGGCTGTCATTGTGTGAAATTGGGTTTGGGGATGGCAGGCACGCTCCACGGCCTGCACGGAGCTGGGCCATTCCTTTAATGAGAGGCACTGAGAGGGGGAAGAGCTGGGTTGTGAGGGGCAGGGGCATTGCCCAGGGGGCCCTGGGGTTGGTTTGGTGACACGGGGAAGGGTCGGGGTGACACTCTGCTGCCCGAGCAGTGCTCCCTGCAGAGCTTGGGGACACCGAGCCTGCTGAGGTTGAACAAATAAACCTCATCTCCCTGAGCTTCTGCAGCTGAATTCACTCTGTTCTGTAAGCCATCAGTCGCTTAAAACCTAACATTTCGTGCGTGCCAAGCCAGCCCAGCGTCACCCCCGGGGAGCCGGGGAAGGCCTGGCTGCTCCCCGGGGATCTGGGAGCCTCTGTGCCAGCAGAGGCAGGTGCAGCAGGGCTGGATGTGCCCAGGGAAGGGCAGATGGTGTTTGCAGCACCTCCGAGCCTGGGCACGGGGCTGCGGTGCCAAACCAGCTCCGAATTCCAGCTGCTGCTGCTGGGGGTGCATCCCGAGAGCCGCGCCTGGCTGGGCTCTCCCTGGGCTCTCTGCCCCTCTGGAGCAGCTCCCTTGGCAGCTCCATAAATTCCCAAACAGCAGCTTTTCCCCCCTTTTTTCCCTTTGTCCCCGGCCCAAATTTGGGTTTATTTATCTGCAGGCTCAGTTGTGCTTGCAGACAGATGAATTTTTGGTGTCGGTTCAGCTCCGTTCCAGGCTGGAACGCAGTTCCCCTCTGACAGCACCAGCAGCCACCTGCAGCAGGGGAAGGAGCTGCCAGGGGCAATTGGGGACCAGCTGGATCATCCTGCAGATCCAGGAGATGAACGTGGCACTCGAATCCTCTCTAATTCAGCTCTGCCCCTTATATCCCTCTCACAAACCAGCACCTGTTGTGTGCTTTCCTTCCTTTGAAAGGAGGGAGGGAGCTGCTCTGGGGAGTGTTTCAGTCCAGGTGATAATATCCCAACTCCCTCTCCTGCTTTTGCAGTTTCAGCTGGAGAGGAGAATGTTTTTGTGTGCCTTCCGTTGCTGGAGGCAGTTTGAGTATTTTCCTTGGAGATGAGAGCTTCGAGGTGGGACAGGAATGCTTGGAGGAGCTTCCTCCCCTCCCTGCCAAACCAAACCCAGCTCCTGGGGGAAGCACAGGGAGAGAGCAGAGTCTGGGCAGTGGCAGAGCTTCCAAACACGGTGGATCTTTGCTCCCTGTTGTGTCCTGGTGGCACCAGCTCCCCCCATTTCAGTCCATCATGGAATCCTGGAATGGTTTGGGTGGGAAGGGACCTCAAACCCCACCCAGTGCCACCCCTGCCATGGCAGGGACAGCTCCCACTGTCCCAGGCTGCTCCAAGCCCCATCCAGCCTGGCCTGGGACACTTCCATATTCATGGAAAACTGTTGTCATGGATTTAATGAATAATGAAACATACAAATAACAATTAATTTTGTAGCGAGATCTCCCTCTCTAAATTAAACAAACAAATTGTTCCCTATTCTCATTAAATAAGTCCCTTTTATCAGCTGGTTACCATGCACCTGATGGAAGTTGGCTCCCAAATATTCTGATCCTCATCTCCAGTGCTCTGAGGCCTGGCTGTGCTGGGGAATTCTGGCTCCTGGGAATTGTTTGATAGCATGAAAGGTTGTAAGAATGGAAATCAATATTGATATTCCAGCAGCAAGTCTGGCTGCACAACCCCAGACCTCAAACAGAACAATGGGGCCTTATCTAACTGGAATATTTTCATGGAATGGTTTGGGTGGGAATGAACCTTAAAGTCTATCCCCTGCCACCCCTGCCATGGCAGGGACACCTCCCACTGTGCCAGGCTGCTCCAAGCCCTGTCCAGCCTGGCCTTGGGCACTGCCAGGGGCCCAGGGGCAGCCACAGCTGCTCAGGACAATCCCTGCTCAGTTCTGATCTCCTGATTTAAGGAATTGCTCAGGAAGAATCTCCCTGCTCCCACAAAACACACCAGCTGTCGGTGCTGCTGCCCTGGAGGGAGGGAAACATTCCATAAATCCTTCTGTCTCCTTGTTCTATGATAATCTGTCGCAGTGACAGCACTTGGAGCTTCTCCCTGCTCCTGGTGCCCAGTGCCAGGCTCCAGTGCAGCTCCAGCTATACTGGGATTGCACTGGGATTGTCCCAAGACAACCCTTGGGGCTGGCAGCTGAAGGTTCCCTGCATCCCAGAGGCTTTGCAGGTATTCCAGAGCCTCGAGGCAGCCCCTGGGAATCCTGTAATCCAGGATCTAAGAGCTTTTTTTTTGAATCAGAGGGAGCTTGGGAAACTTTGCATAGCCTGCCTTGGGCAGTTTGTCATTCCAAGTGTCACTGGGGGCCTGGGAGCAAGTCCTGGAAATTAAACATGGAACAAAGCTCCAATTACCCAAATCAGAGCTGTTACACGGCAAGAAATCACTCCCTGGTTATTGCTAATTAACCTTTGCAGAGTGATTACCGTGATGGCCAGAAATGTGTGCTCTGTGACCTTCGACAGAGCAAAGAAACGTGGGCAGGGTCAGAGATCTTGATTTGGGGTGACAGGACCAGGAGAAACGGCCTCAAGTTGTGCCAGGGAAGATGCTGGACTGGATATAAGGAAAAAAATCACGGAAAGAGTTGTAAAGCACTGGAATAAGCTGCACATGGAAGTGGTGGAGTCACCTTCCCTGGGAGCATTCAAAAGCTGGTGGCTGTGGCCCCTGGGGACACAGTTTAGTGGTGACCATGGTGGTGCTGGGTCGTGTTGGACTCAAGGACTTTAAAGTTCTTCTCCAGCCCCAAGGATTCTGGGGTTCCCTGATTCTGCAGTTTGCTGGCAGTGCTTGTCTGAGTCTTTTCCAAAGACACACAAATCTGCGACCCCAGCCCCCAGCTGGAATTCCTCACCTGTGCTGTCCCCTCTCCAGATATTCCTTCCAGGGTTTTACAGCTCAGAGAAAACCTTTGCTGTTCACATGGAATCTATTTATTCTTTATTTCATCCTTTATTATCCCTGTGAAGAGACTCTCATGAATACTTCAGGAAAACATTCATAAATAGATCCTTAATTATTTAAACCCATTTTCCCCCTTCCTTCCTTAAGGGTGTTGCCTTTCATCCCCCAAACTGAATTTATTGCAGTGCTTAATAACTTTAATTTCAATTAAGTTTTGTGTGTACACGACTCGGAATCTCATATGCAGCTGTTTGCCAGCAGCTGATTGGGTTGGGATTTTTATAAATAGAGTTTTTTTAAATTGTAGGTGGTCATGTTCTCATTTTCAGCCTAAAAAAGGGAAGGGTCCAGGGTGACCTCAGAGCCCCTTCCAGTGCCTAAGGGGCTCCAGGAGAGCTGGAGAGGGACTGGGGACAAGGCATGGAGGGACAGGACACAGGGAATGGATTCCCAGAGGGCAGGGATGGATGGGATATTGGGAAGGAATTCCTGGCTGGGAGGGTGGCTCAGGGCTGGGATGGAATTCCCAGAGCAGCTGTGGCTGCCCCTGGATCCCTGGCAGTGCCCAAGGCCAGGCTGGAGCAGCCTGGGACAGTGGGAGGTGTCCCTGGGGGTGGCAGGGGTGGCACTGGGTGGGATTTAGGATTTAAGGTCCTTCCCAACCCAAACCATTCCATGATTCTGTCATTCCGTGATTATTTCCATTTAGTGGTTAGGTATCAACACAGCTCCAGTTAAAAAGGTGATCATGGATTCATGGAATTGTTAAGGTTGGAAAAGGTCTCTGAGGTCACCAAGTCAAAGCAGGAATGCAGCCCCAGCCCCTGTCCAGCACTGACCCTGTCCCCAAGTGTCACATCCACACAAGGTGTGTATGAGGTCATGCCCTCTCCCCACTGGAATTCCTGCAGAGCCAAAAACCTTTGGATGGATTGGGGTTTGTGAAGGTGACATTGAGTGGGAGCTGAAGAGAGGGAGAATTTCTCCTCAGAAACATCAAAACAAAGCAGGCACATTTGGTGTCTATTAAATCAGATTATTTCCTCTCCATAGTAACCAGCCCGAGTTCCCCATTTCCCTTCCCTCTGCTCCTGCCTGGGAGCACTTCCCGGAGCCCAGGCCGTGTCTAACAGGTGACCTGGCCCTGCCTGTGTGTGACAGCAGCTGCTCAGGGCCTCCCCAGCTGCTGCTCGCTGAACAAACAGCCCAGAACCCAAATAAACACCAACCCTGCACCACAGCCAGCACAGCTCTGGGCCAAGGGAAGGAGCTCCCAGAGCTGCTGCAGCCCCGGAGCTGCTGCCATGCCGGGATCAGGGAAGCCCAGGGGGAAAGCAGCAGCCCCTGGAAGCGCTGGAGCCTGCAGGAGGGGCAGGGATATTTCTGTGTCTGGTTCTGCTGTGTGGGGCTGGCTTTGTCTGCACTGCCAGGCCCAGATGGTCCCATGGTGGGCACAGGGTGGGCACAGGGCCTGAGGGAGCTGTGCTGCAGCTCTGCAGGGCTCACAGGAGCGCCTGGACCTCCTCGTTAGGCCTGAGACCCCAATTAACATCAGGGCTCCTTGGGTCGGGTACCACGGACCCACCTGGAGAGCACCAGGGAACCCAAGGTTCCTCTTCCTTCTCGAGCATCCTCCATCCCTCCCTGGAGCATTCTCCCACCTGTTTTAGAAAAATCAGAGCTTTTGTCAGAAAAACTGTGGCCCTGGAATTCAGCCTTCTGATTTGGAGTCAGAACTGTTCTGGTTGTTCTGAAAAGTCACTCTGGAGTTCCCACGAACTCCTGCACAAACAAGATGTGTTTCTCTAACTCTTTCTTGTTTTTCATTCCATTCATGGTAAAAGAGGTTTTTGATGGACTTCTATCCAAACCAATGGAGATGGATAGGAGAAGATCTCCCTATCCAATCCACGGGGGCTCAAAGAATTGTATAAAAGCTGTGGAAAATAAAACTTCCTTCTTCTTCTTACGACACCTCTCCCTGTGTGTGTGTGTGTGTGTGTGTGTGTGTGTGTGTGTGTGTGTGTGTGTGTGTGTGTGTGTGTGTGTGTGTCCATTTGTGCTCTCAAGTGACACAAAATCCCTCCTGAGCTTTTGGAAATTCTGTCCTATCACAAGTTTTCCACCTGGTCAGGAATATGAATGTTCCTTCCCAGCTGTGGGGTTGGCTCCCTCGTAAAAACCAACCCCAAAAGCTCCAAACCCCTGAACAACCCCAGCTGCTGCTGTGCTCGTGGGCACTCAAAATTTAAAGTGAGCTTGGAGAGCTTAAGGCAGGTCTGACACCCAGACCCAAGTTTTGAAGGCACAGAGACACTTTTTGAGTCCTTATCCCAATTTTGTCCCCCAGTAAATAAATTGTTTTAAAGCTGAAATCTTAAAATCACTCAGGCTTTCAGTGACTGCCTCAGATGTTTTTTTCTCCCCAGCCATAAAGCCATATTATACAGGGTATATCCCATGTAATTCCTTTTCTGGCTCTATCTTATCTCCAGCTCTTCTCTCATGTGATTGAAAAACTCTGCCACTCCGTGACATAAATCCCAATAAAGCCCAAAAGGCCAGCCAGGAGCAGGTCCAGTCACTTTAAAGTGATTCTGTCTCTTTATATCTAGATATTTTTATGTATTGATTTTTTTTTAATTAATTCTTTTTAATTAAAGGAAAGAAAAAATCAAATTGGACCTCCTGATGCTGTGCTGGAACAACAATGTGGGAAGTGGGGATGAGGAAAAAGCACTGGGATGCATTTGGATGTGGAGCTGTTGTATTTTGCAGCAACCTAAAATACCCTAAAAATTCTGTTTATTTGTCCCTTTTTTTATTTCATCCTTGTGGTCGAGCTGTGAGTCTCGTGCCTGAGAGCAAACCACCCTCCAGGGCCAGCCTAAAACAGAACTTTGCCTTACACTTTAAATTCCTCATGGCTCAGGTGATGCATTCCCAAACTTTTCTCCCTGTTTTCAGCACAGCAGCAAAAGGGAAAAAGGGTTCCTTGGTTTCTGGGCAAAGCTCTGAAAATGGGTGGAAATACAGGAAATTTTTGGTTCATCTGCTGTCTGACCTGTGTCTGTTCCTGCTTCAGCTCAGAGGGACATTGGGAAGGAATTCCTGGCAGGGAGGGTGGCTCAGGGCTGGGATGGAATTCCCAGAGCAGCTGTGGCTGCCCCTGGATCCCTGGCAGTGCCCAAGGCCAGGCTGGGATAACCTGGGACAGTGGGAGGTGTCCCTGGGAGTGGAAAGGACCAGTGGGATGAAATTATAGAGGGACAGAGCAGGGATGAAAATGATTATTATCATTATTATTATTATTAATTATTTAGGGTTATAACTCCCCCAAACCACACCCAAACTGCACTGCCCACACAGGGCCCTGGGGGAGCTCAGGTGAGACACTGAGAGTGGCCCAGGTTCTCCCTCTGAGCCTGACATGCTCCTCAGGAGCTGCTCAGGGCATGGATGGGATTCTCCAGGATGGAGAAATTCTGGGTACAGATTTGTGTTTAAGATCTGCAGGTTCACAGAATTATCAAGAGCACAAATGGACACACACACACACAGAGGTTGAGGTGTTGGAAGAAGAAGGAGGAAGTTTTATTTTTCACAGCTTTTATACAATTCTTTGAGCCCCCGTGGATTGGAGAGGGAGATCTTCTCCTATCCATCTCCATTGGTTCGGACAGAAGTCATCAAAAACCTCTTTTACCATGAATGGAATGAAAAACAAGAAAGAGTTAGAGAAACACATCTTGTTTGTGCAGGATTTCGTGGGAACTCCAGAGTGACTTTTCAGAACAACCAGAACAGGTTTTCAAAATAAATCAGAAGGCTGAATTTCAGGGTGACAGTCAAGGTTGGAAGAGACCTCCAAGACCTTCCAGTCACCCCAGCAGCTCCATCATCACCCCTAAACATTGTCCCCAAGTGCCACATCCAGGTGCCTCCTGAGCACTCCCAGGGGTGGTGGCTCCACCACCTCCCTGGGCAACTTATCCCAAGGCCTGAGCCCTCTTCCAGTGGAAAATCCATTTCCAAAATCCAGCCTGAGCCTTCCCCAGCACGACTTGAGGCTTTTTCCTCTCCCCCTGTCACTGGAGACCGACCCCACCTCACCCAACCTCCTCCCAGTAGCTTCACTGGGATTTAAGGCACAGCCAAACCTTCCCCAGCGCCTTCACTGTGGATGTTTGCGAGGCAGAACTCACTTGCTCTGAACTGGGGATATAATTTTTGCTGGCATGACAAGTTGAGATGAGAGCTGGCACGCCGTGGGCAGGATTTAGTGCTTCATCTCTTTGTATTCACCTCAGTCAATAAGGCAGGAAATTTATTTACTGTCCAGAGCCAGTTTAGTGCCTGTCTGGAGCATTGTTTCAGCAGCTGGGAATGGCAATACATCCATGGATCTGCTTTGGAATGAGTGACATTCAATACCCCCGGAGAAGGATGAGCAAACCTGTTTGTGCTTTATTGACAGAGAAATGAATTTCCCCTCCAAGCTGAATCCCATGGATTTGATGATTTTTCTTGAGAAAGTTTTCTGTTTGAGTGTTGTTTCCACTGGTTATCCTGGAAGATGAAATTTAAAAGAATTCCATTTTTTTAGCATGAGACAGGTCTTGGAATCATTAACAGCCAAAATGGAACTGGCACTCGAGGGAAAAGGTTGTTCCCATGTGGAAGAGCTGAGGGAAACCTGGGGGGAAAGGGGAGGAGAGGGTGGGAGTTTAGATGATCCCATTTGGATATTTGCTCTCTCCAGGCAAGGGGAGCGAAGGGCCCTGCTGTCCCCCAGCACAGCACTGCCTTTTCCATGTTGATCTGGGAAAATTGGGCTTCCATCCCACTCCATCAGTGGGTGTGGAATTCCATATTGGGCAGGTGAAAGATGTGAAAAGAGAAAATCCCTGGGCCTGTCCCTCCTTTCCTTTCTCCCAGGTGAATTTATCCCTGGGAGAATCCGTGCCTGGAGTTCCTCCATCCATGAGCTTCCCCTGTCCTGCCCATTCCAGCCCCAGTTTGAAGCCCTCAGTGAAGTGGAGAAGGCTGAACATCACTTAAGTCTTAATTGAAGAGATTCAGATCTTGCAGCCCTCTTTAGGATATCTATAATATATTATGCATTAATATATTAATGGATACATAAAATAATTATACTTTAACACATAAACTTAAAAATAAATAGGTTAATTAAGGACGTGTAATGGGCCATTTAGAGCAGAAAATGGGTGTCACTGAGAGCTTTGTCTGGGTGTTAAATTGCCAGATCTCCTGGGGGCTCAGGAAATGGTCAGTCTGAACAGGAAACCTGCAGCACCAAGGCACTCCTTGCAAATAATTCCTGGGATCGCAGAGGTGGGAAGGAATGCAAAGGCTGGAATGCAAAGGCTGGAATGCTCGGGTGGCACCAGGGTGCAGAAGGGCTGGGGACAGCTGGGTGAAATCAGCCTGCAAAACATTTGTGTGTGTGAGCACAGCCTGGGTGTGAACATCAGCATGGGTGTGAGCATAGTCTGGATGTGAGCACAGCCTGGGTGTGAACATCAGCCTGGGTGTGAACATCAGCCTGTGTGTGAGCACAGCCTGGGTGTGAACATCAGCCTGGGTGTGAGCATAGTCTGGGTGTGAGCATAGTCTGGGTGTGAACATCAGCCTGGGTGTGAGCACAGCCTGGATGTGAGCACAGCCTGGGTGTGAGCACAGCCTGGGTGTGAACATCAGCCTGGGTGTGAACACAGCCTGGGTGTGAGCATAGTCTGCGTGTGAGCACAGCCTGGGTGTAAACATCAGTCTGGGTGTGAACATCAGCCTGGGTGTGAGCACAGCCTGGGTGTGAGCACAGCCTGCACCATCCGTGTGTGTGTGTGTGAGCACAGCCTGGGTGTGAGCACAGCCTGGGTGTGAGGACAGTCTGGGTGTGAACATCAGCCTGGGTGTGAGCACAGCCTAAGTGTGAGCACAGCCTGGGTGTGAGCACAGCCTGCACAATCCGTGTGTGTGTGTGTGTGTGTGTGAGCACAGCCCGTGTGTGAGCCCCAGCCCCGCCAGTCCACTCCCTGCGCCCGCTAACACCCAGCAGTCGTGGCCCATAAAAGCATAATTAGCATTCCATTTGATTTTATGAAGCATCTTTCCCAATCATCCTCCTCAGAGGTGGCTGCAGTTAATTTTGCCTGGTTTATTCCATCTGACAGTGCTTTATGTGGGAGGGAGCAGCTCCCGGCTGGGGAATTTTCCAGGGCTCTTCTCTCCCGGATAACTTCAGGCACCTTTAGCCCCAGTGAATGGCCCCTACGTGCTGGATTTGCAGGGACTTTTAGCCCTGGCAGAAAGGAGGGAAAACCACAGAGTCCTGAGGAAAAAAACACCCCAGAGCTGAGATGAGAAGGTGTAATTCCAAAAGCAGCGTGAGAGGAGGGCACTGCCAGGGCAGAGACAGCTGAACTGCAGTGGCTGGAAGGAAACAGCTCCATGGCCACTCCTGCGCTCCCCAGAAATCCCAGAAATTTTCACTGGGAAAAACCACCCTGAGCACATCTTGAGCTCTCCCAGCAGGGAAAGTTTGGCTCCACACCAATGAGATTATTCTCTTCCATCAGGCATAAATTCCCCTCTCATAACGATGTTTTACATCTTGTTTTGTGTACTTTGCACTTCCTTGTCCTGTAATCCCAAACTTGTGTTTATCTGTTGCATTTATCCATGGAATTATGTGAGATTATAACTCTGTGCTGTGTTTGTGTGTGGCACAGTGTGGTTCCTCCTTTGTGGAACCCAGAGCGCTCCAGCTGTGGCTGTGCTGTCCATCACAGCTGGATTAGATTCCCACAAGGAATCAGTAATCACTCATCTGCTTCCAGGGATTCTATGTGCAAAAAGTTCCTGATCTAGCTGGAAAATGAGAACAAAAACTGCTTCACTTACCTGCTTTTTGTTTTATACATTGATTTTTTTTTCTTTTTTCTCTGTGAGGCCTGAGCAGGCTGCATTGTTAGACCAAAACTATTCCATCTTATTAAGTGCCTTATAGGGTAAAAACGTTCGTTGGAGCAATTATTTCCCACATTTGGATGAGGTTTCTCCCAGACAATTCCTTCCCAAATGCAATCAGGATCTGCAATGAGTTTTTCTTCCCCTTTATTGGATAGTCACTTGTTCTCTGTGCTTGCTTAAACTCCCAGGACAAATGTATGGGGGGAAAAAAGGGTTATTTTGTGATTATACTGTGGAGTACATACTCATTGTTATTTAGGAAGGAATCCATCCCTGTGAGGGTGGCTCAGGGCTGGGATGGAATTCCCAGAGGAGCTGTGGCTGCCCCTGGATCCCTGGCAGTGCCCAAGGCCAGGCTGGAGCAGCCTGGGACAGGGGGAGGTGTCCCTGCCCCTGAGAGAGTGGGAATGGATCTTTAATGTCCCTCCCATCCCAAACCAGTCTGGGTTTCTGGGATTTTTATAAATCCAGACTGAAATGTGGATGGGATTCCCAGTTCTCCCAAAGCAGGGTAACCCCAGGGACTTTGACAGAGCTCTGAGTTTCAGGCATTTGAGAAACTCTTGGTATTTTTTATTTTTATTAGTTAGCACATCCTCCCTTAGTAAGCCAAACAAGGGCAAAAAAAAATTCAGCAATTCCTCAATTCCTCTTTCTGCTCCAGTGAATCTCCTGATTCCCCAGGAAGTTTGAGAGACTTTTCCCTTGGCTTAACAGAAAAAAAAAAAAAAAAAGGCAAAATTAATTGGAAATGACAAGAGGAAAATGATCCAGCTGAATGCTTTGATAAGCAATCAAGGCTTAATAGATTAGAAAATATAATTAATTACTTAATTATACTCAAAGTGGTTGTTGTTGGGAGATTGTTCAGTGAAAAACCATTGTTGGGTGGGAGGATGTGCCATGAACGTCAGGCTCCAGGAAGCCTTTGCTGCTGGCAGGGCCTCGTGGGGAGCAGACAAGTTCTTCACATCACACAAATTGCAGAGCTTTACAAGCAGGAGCTGCCCCCGAGGGAGCTGGCACAGCCCAGGGAATGGGCACTGCCCAGGGAATGGGCACAGCCCCGAGGCTCCATCACTGCCACAGGGACAGCACTGCCAGGGATGGCCAGGGTGGGATTTTGGGGTGTCTGTGCAGGGCTCTCAGGGATGCTCAGGCTGGGATTTTGGGGTGTCTGTGCAGGGCTCTCAGGGATGCTCAGGCTGGGATTTTGGGGTGTCTGTGCAGGGCTCTCAGGGGTGCTCAGGCTGGGATTTTGGGGTGTCTGTGCAGGGCTCTCGGGCATGCTCAGGGTGGGATTTTGGGGTGTCTGTGCAGGGCTCTCAGGGGTGCTCAGGGTGGGATTTTGGGGTGTCTGTGCAGGGCTCTCAGGGTTGTGTCAGTGATCCCTGTGGCATCAGAATGTCCCTGGATTCTGTGATTCCAAGCTGTCACTTGTTCTTTGCCCTCATGGCTGATGATGTGACTCCAGTGACTACAACATCCCTGGCCAGGCTCACCCTGCTGGAAGCACCTGAGCTCGAGGCCCAGCTCAGTCTGCAGCTCAGGGAGGTTTCACATTTCAGTGGCTGCAGAAAAAACCTGAAATGACAGTGGGGAGAAACCCCAAACCTGCTCCACTGTCCCCTCTCTCCCACCCTGCTGACCAGAAGGGGAGCAAGAAGAATAAATATTTGGAAGGGTGTGTTTTAAAGAATCTTTAGGATCAGAGTTTGTTTTTAAACTGTCTGGGTTGTTGCTGTTATAGAAATGTTCTTTCCCAGTGTCCAAAGACTGGTGAGGAACTGTGAGTGGCTTTGAACTCCTCCAGGGATGGGGACTCCATCACTGCCAGGGGCAGCCTGTACCAGGGCTTTACAGCTCTTTCCATGAAGAAATTTCCTCAATATCCCCCCTGAGCCTCCCCTGGCCCAGCCTGAGGCTGTTCCCTCTCCTCCTGTCCCTGTTCCCTGCCAGCAGAGCCTGACCCCCCCCCAGCTGCCCCCTCCTGTCAGGGACTTGTGCAGAGCCACAAGGTCCCCCCTGATCCCCCTTTTCTCCAGGCTGAGCTCCTTTCCCAGCTCCCTCAGGAATTCCTCATCCCTGGACACTCTCCAACCCCATAACCCATCCCTGATCCCCCTCTTCTCCAGGCTGAGCTCCTTTCCAGCCCCCTCAGGAGTTCTCTGGATCCCTCCCCATCTCCATTCCCTTCTCTGGACCACTCTTCACTGGTCTTTAATTTTTTGTATCTTATTTGAAGTTGGTGAAGGCGCTCAGAGATAAAATCCAGAGAGCAGACGAACATCACAAGGATCAGTGGTAACACCAGAGCTGTGCCTTCGATCTTTTGAGAGTGGTTTGGTCAGAGGCTGGAGGTGCTGGGGGCACAGGGATGGAGCTGAACCCACTGGGAACAGCCCCAGTTCTCCCAAGGCTGCAGCAGCACCCAGAGGAGACACGGAGCCGATGGCAGAGAGTGGCACCCAGAGAAGCCTTATCTCCATTTGCATCCCTTATCTCCATTTGCATCCCTTATCTCCTGCGGTGCCTGGCAGGAATGGATTTATATCCCCTGGAGCTCCCTGCCTGGCGAGACAGGGGCAGTGAGTGTCACCTCCCTGCCTGGGAACGGGCTGGGATGAACTGGGACAGACTGGAATGAACTGGGACAGGCTGGAATGAGCTGGAACGAGCTGGGATGAACTGGGACAGGATGGAATGAACTGGGATAGGCTGGAATGAGCTGGAATGAGCTGGGACAGGCTGGAATGAGCTGGAATGAGCTGGGATAGGCTGGAATGAAATGGAATGGACTGGAATGAGCTGGGATAGGCTGGAATGAACTGGGACAGGCTGGAACAAGCTGGGACAGGCTGGAATGAGCTAGGATAGGCTGGAATGGGCTCGAATGAGCTGGAATAGGCTGGGATAGGCTGGTATGAGCTGGGACAGGCTGGAATGAACTGGAATGGGCTGAAATGGGCTGGAATGGGCTGGAGTAGGCTGGAACAAGCTGGGATAGGCTGGGATGAGCTGGGATAGGCTGGAATGAGCTGGAATGGGCTGGGATAGGCTGGAATGAGCTGGAACAAGCTGGGATAGGCTGGGATGAGCTGGGATAGGCTGGAATGAGCTGGGATGAGCTGGGACAGGCTGGAATGAGCTGGAACGAGCTGCTGACAGCTTGGCAATGTCCCCACAGCTGCTGTGACACTCGCGGTGCTCCCCAGCACAGAGGGCCTCACGCTGCTTTCCTTAACTGTGCTCGGGTTTTGTTCTTCTTCCTCCTGCCTTTGCTGCCTCTGGAGTTGTGTTATTGGCTCCTAAAGCAGAGCATTTAGGAAACACTTTCCTGGCGAGCTGGGCCAGGCAGGAGCAGCAGATTTTGTGTTTGGTGCCTTTGGAGCATCCCTGCTCTGACAGTTTTAAACAGGCACCAAAATCTGGGGACTCCATGGAAGGGATGAGGGACTTGGATGTAACTCCTGAAACAAAGATACAGAACTCCTGAAAAAACAAAGACAGGGAACAGTTGAAGAGAGTTTCTGTTTTTATCCAAATGTTTATCCACTCCAGAATCTCCCTGGCAAGGGTTAAAGGAAAGGCTTCACATGGCTCTGGTTTTGGAATTAAATCATGAATGAGCAAATCCCAGCAAAAGGATTTTAGAGGGGTCTGAGGTGTAGGAAACCTCATGGATGAGACCACCCCCAGAGGGAGACAGGAGCTCCATCTGTGTTTATATTCCCTAGGGAACAACTTCTCACTGATAAGGGAGTGTTGTAGCTTCTTATCTTGGATTTTGGGCTGTGGCCCTGACATCTGGAACATGTTCTGGTCATTTCTCTCGTGCCTGATATCACCACAGCTCCTTGTGCTACCCCCAGACAGCTCCAGATACAAGCAGGAGTTACTAAACCCTTTCATGGTTTGGAGCACAGATTCAAAATGGCCTTTAATGTTCCAGTAATCCCCCAAAAAATTCACCCTGCTCATTTTAATTTCATGGGACTTCTGAAAAAAAAGAATAATTCTGATATTCCAGAAATGCACTGCACATTTTTCTGTCCTGGTCATATTTCCCTGGAAGAGCCTGTGAGCTCCTAATGGTGGCAGTAACTTCTCTATAGGTTGAAATAGGTGACTGGTTTGCCTTTATTTCCTGAAAAACACATTTCCCATCTATACAATAAATGAACTAAAGGCAGCTATAAGGAACTGTTTACTCACCAGCTTTAGCTACAGAGGAGGAGAAATTCCTTGGAATTGCACAATAAAACTTCAAGAGCACCAAATTAGTCGTGTTTTGCCTCATTGACACAGAGTATTTTCCAGCCAAGGTTTTCCTCAGGGAGCTTTCTTTGCCTGGCTCAGGAATCCAGGGCTCCAGGTTAAATCTCCATCCCAGTGGCTGCAGGAAGGTCCAACCTGTGCAATTCCTTCCCCCTCCCCATTGCTGGGTAGGAATAAAGGACTATTTCTTCCCTGGAGTGGTTCAAGCTGTTGCCACATAGAAGGGGCAGCAGAAATCTCAGTGAAATCTTGGTTTCCATGAGCTGAGATCCATCCCTGGGAGAAGGATTGATGGATCTATCCCTGGATCAAGGATTGATGGATCTATCCCTGGGAGAAGGATTGATAGATCTATCCCTGGATCAAGGATTGATAGATCCATCCCTGGATCAAGGATTGATCGATCCATCCCTGGATCAAGGATTGATGGATCCATCCCTGGATCCCATGGTGTTGGCAGGAAAAGGGCTGCTCAAAAAGGCTGTTCTCATTCCCAGCCACTGCCAGACACACATTTGTCACTCCCTGTGCCCTGCTGGGGCTGTTGCTGGATGTGGCACACGGAAAAACATCCATGGATCTCAGATTTTGGAAAGGCTTCCCATTAATTCTGTTCCACTCTCATTAAACTCTGCCAATCTCCATTAATGTCTCAAACCTAAAAGCTTTTCCCAGGGTTGCTTAGGTGGCTTGAGCTGCAGTTTCTTCACTCATTTTTTTCCTGCTTGAGTTTGGACCAAGCCCTTGCTGGAAGAATTCAGAAAAAAGAAGGAGAAACTTCGTTCCCAGTTCTGGATTCATTTGTAAAGGATGGGTTTGGGATAAAAGATGGAAGAGTGTTAATCTGGGGTCCAGACGTGGGAAGGGGATCTGAGAAGGAGCTGGGGGACAGCTGGGAGGTTTGGGGTCAGCTGGGATCTGACAACATCAAAAGAACACAAATTAATGGGAAGCAGCTCCTGGTGGGAGGCGAGCGCTTGGTGGGAATGAGCTGAGCTCGGTGGGGTCAGATCTGCCTTTGAAGATAAGAGCTCAGCTGCGGCAGCTGCGCTCCAAACCCTCCCCAACCCTCCTGCTGCTGGATTCCGGGCTGGACAGCACAGCTAAAAGAGTTTTAGGCACAAAATTGCCAATTCTGCGCTCAACTGCATCATCCTGTTCACAACCTCCTGGGTGTGGGGCCGGTGCTGCCAGGACACAGCAATCCCCTCGCTCCTCTCCAGCCTCCTGTAACCACAGGGGTGACAGGGAGGTGTCCATGTGTCTCGGTTTGAAAGGCAGGTGTCTGCTAAGGAAGGCAGAAACCTCCCTTGGAATGGAAAATGCAACCCCCTCCCCTCCCAATTATTATAATTTTGAAATCAAGGGCTTTCAGGCAGAGATATGGGAAATAGGAATAACAGTTCTTTACTAATGATTATATATAGATATATATATGAAACAAGGCAGGAGAAATACTGGTTTAAACTGACAGAGTCAGATACAAGCTGAGCCCTGTTAGTCAGGGCAGCAGTGGCAGTGCCATGAGATGGTGGCTGCAGTTCTCCTGAAGTGATGGATGTGGTTCTGGTGAAGAGGTGATCCTGGAGGAAAGGTCTGGTCTTCCTCAGAAGCTCCAGGGGTGGGTATGTAGCTCCTGTCCTCTGGGAATTCCAGTGGGAAAGGCCCTAGTATGATTTTTAAAATCCCAGTTTCTATCCAGGATTGAGTGCCTGGGTCCTCCTTCTGGGTGGAGCTTCTCACCACGGAACTGATGGCCATGGACAGGAGATAGTCCAGGGGCGAGTTATCTGTGAGCCATGGGCAAGGCACTGCTGGGCCATGAACAGAAAATAGCCTTGGGGGGACGGGCAGGGAGCACTGCCCCACCTGGTTCATGGAGATGGGGATAGAATCCATGCTTTTGGTCACGTCCTGCTTTCCAACCCAGGACACCATGGCATTCCCACAGGAAGGGCTGGGAGCTGGCATGAACAGCCTTGCCAAGGGGGGGTTGGCATTTAATAAACAATATTAAAAATCGGCTCTGGGAAGCCAAGATCAGTTTCCATAGCAAAGAACAGAGGAACGCAGCGAGGCTGCCTGGAGATGGGGAAAAGGGGATGGGAGAGCAGTGGGGAAGGTGCTGGGGTTGGTTTTACTGCTCACTCCATTCCTGATCACCAGCACTGGCATTTAGAGGCACCAAAGTGCAGGATGGAAATTGAATGCATCAAAGTATGATCTGAGAATCATGGAATCATGGAATGGTTCGGGATGGAAAGGACTTTGAGCTCATCCAGTTCCATCCCTGTGGGCAGGGACACCTCCCACTGTCCCAGGTTATCCCAGCCTGGCCTTGGGCACTGCCAGGGATCCAGGGGCAGCCACAGCTGCTCTGGGAATTCCATCCCAGCCCTGAGCCACCCTCCCAGCCAGGAATTCCTGTGTAAATCAGAAGGAAATCTACTGCCATCTGAATTAGCAGAACTCAAAGCAGTATAATTCCCAAATCTTCACTTCTACATGTGTGTCTAGAGAATAATATCCATCTATTTTCCATATTTACATGGAAACAGGCCCAGTTTTGTGTTTCCAGCTTCATAATTCCATAAAAGTTAAGGATTCAAGGCTGTTGTTGCTGGTTCTAACACAGTTCAGCACTGATGAGATCCAAACTAAACAGAACAACCTCAGTGAGAATTAAAAAACCCAGAGAAGTTTGTTCTGGAGCTCTGACCCAGGAGTTTGTGGTGCCAAGTTCCCCCTGAGCTGTTTCCATGGGTTGGATGGAATCATGAAAGATGTTCATCCTGGAGGGATCAGCTCCATCTGCAGTGGACACAGATCTGGAGAAGAGCAGAGCTAAACTTCACTTTAATAAGTTAAAAAAAAAATAAATCTGAAAGGCAGATTTTAACCACAGACTTCCAAAAACTTTCAGGTAACTTCAATATATTATAGCAGGAATTTCTGGGATTTACAGAAGTGTTCCCGGAGGCTGGGCTCCAACTCCCTTAATTTTCCCCAATTTTCACCTCTGTTTCACAGTTTTGAAAGTCAGCAGATGATTCAGTTTCCATCTTTAGCCAGCTGAATATCCCAGTTCCCCACGTTCTCCTCGTGACTTTTAAAAACTTGAGGAAAGAGGAAAAACACCCAACCTCTGGAAAGAGCCTGAAATAGAGGCAGCCCCAGAGCTGTTTCTAGGCAGTGTTTTGGCCAATGCCATCCATCAGCAGCAGGCCTGGAAAGTCCTTTCCAGGTGTTTTATCTCAAAAAAAAATCACCTTGAAGAAATCAGAATTTTTAGGAATTTATACAAGGGAGCCAAATTTCCTTGAAACCAACATATCTTGGAGGTTCTGTGATAAAAACCTCAGTTTTTGTACTGATAAGGGAGTTTAAAAACGAACAAACCAACAGATAACTCACCAAGAAGAAAACTTCCTAAAGGTTATTGCTGCTTAAAAGCTTCCTGAAAAGTTGCCTTTTAAAGGAACAAAGGTAATAATTCCAAAATTAAACTTAAGCTTCCCAAGGCTTCTGCAGGATTTGAAAATAGGGAAGTGGGACAGGGGAAATAAGAAGAAATTCACCTTTACCCAGAATAAAACAGAAAGTAAAGCAGTATTGCTTTTAGGGACAAATGTAGGGAAATGGATTTTCCCCAAGGGGACCAAACAATGAACACTTTGGGACTAAGTGGCACTGAGGTTTCTTAGGAACAGGGAATTCTCTCAGCCTCTTCCGACAGCTCCGAGAGGAGGAGTTACCAATAGGCAGAGCTCTCCTGTCGGAGTCCAGGGAAGCCTGAAAGCTTCTCCTGCTCCTCTGGTGGTTTCTTTATAGCCCCAGAGCTCCTCACAAGTGGCCTAGCCAGCGACCTAGGCTTTGGGAGAAGCTCCCTCCACTTTTGGGAGAACCTGAATGCACCAGAGAGGTGAAGAGATTTTTGTTTAGTGAACCACAGAGAGTTTAGTTGTAGTTTTAGGATTTTGTTCTATGTATTATATAGACACAAGATAAAGATTTTTTGGGTGTGGTTTCTCCTTCTTCTTCTTCTCCTCTCTCCTCATTCTCTTCCTCTCTCCTCTGACACCAGTTCCTGTGGTGTGTTGGTTGGTGGGGAAAAGTTAGTATAGAAAAGACATATCAGTAAGATGAGGATTTACTGGTGTTGGAAAGAAAATAAGATATGTATTGTTTCTTGAATGGTTGTTAGTAAGATATCAAAGGTAGCTGCTGATCTGCAGCCATTGCCTTTCTGCCCTGGTGTCCTTGGAGGATGCTCCCTCTGCCTCCGAGGTCTTGATAAGAAAAACAAACAACTCTGAAACAGCAAAGAAGATGTCTCCCTTCGTTCTTTCCAACATGAAGAACAGAAGGAAGAGAATCTCCAGGACAGAGGACAGGGGTTGGAGCCAGGGGTTCCAACCCCTGCTGGGGCACCAGGCCTCCAACACTCTCCTGTGACAAGAGTGAAGAGAATTCCTATTAACACAACCCAGAGGGCAGAAACCTCTGTAAGACTTCCCCGATTTCCCTGCTCAGGATGCAAGAGCCTGTCCAGCCCTGCTGCCCTGGCTGGATGATGTGCTCAGTGCCACAAAGCTCGTCGTGTTAATTAGTAAACACCTCTGATTGACCTGGGGACATGGTGGGGGTGCTTCGAGAAGTGATCCTCAGTTCCCTTCAGTGAGGCTGCATGCTTCATTTGAATAGAAATAAATTATATTTAAGGTCAGGAGGGATGAAATATGGCAGTGGTGGAGTCCCCAGCCCTGGGGGATTTAACGGGGATGTGGCACTGGGGACGTGGCCAGAGGTGGCCCTGGCAGTGCCAGGGGTGGGTGGATCACTCCCTGTAGGAGAAGACTGGAGGGTAACAGGGCAAAGGGAGTCTGGGGGTCAGGGAGCAGCCCAGGGAGGGACACCAAGGGTGGGAAGGGTCTGGGGGAGCCGGGGAGGGGCAGCTGAGGGCACTAGGATTGTTCTGCTGGAGGAGAGGAGACTGAGGGGAGACCTCAGGAGGGACAGCTCTGACCCCTGCTCCCTGTGACAGGGACAGAGCCAGGGAACGGCCAGAGCTGGGACAGGGCAGGGGCAGGGTGGATTTGGGGGAATTTCTCCCTCCCGAGGGTGCTGGCACTGCCCAGGGAATGGGCACAGCCCCGAGGCTGCTCCAGGAGCGCTGGGACAGCACTGCCAGGGATGCTCAGTGTGGGATTTTGGGGTGTCTGTGCAGGGCTCTCAGGGATGGCCAGGGTGGGATTTTGGGGTGTCTGTGCAGGGCTCTCAGGGATGCTCAGGGTGGGATTTTGGGGTGTCTGTGCAGGGCCAGGGGTTGGATCGAAAATCCCTGTGGGTCCCTCCCAACTCAGGCTATTCCATGATTTACGAGGGTCAGTCTCCCAGCACAAGAAGTCTGCACACGCAGATTCCAGCTGTCCTTTGTGTCACGGAGCCACAGCAGTGCCCTCAGGAAGAACATCTGGAAGGACACACACACACACACACACATGTACTTCATTATTTGCCTTTTGTGTTGATACCCAGGCAAAAGGGGGAAAATCGTCCCTCAGAGCTCACACCCTCATTTGTCAGCCCCAAACCATCTGGTGGAGGCTCCACTGGAGCCATGGTTGATCACCCTCCCCTCCAACCTGCAGCTGTTTGCTTTCCAATAGATAAATATGTGCTTAAACAACACGTCCTGCCTAAGCCTGTCTTTTTTTTTTTTTTTTTTTTAATGTTCCCTTTGACAGCAGAATGTTTCCATCATGCCCAATAAACATCCCAGAGCCTGCCCCACTCCTGCTTTCCATGCACATGAAGGCTGCGTTTCCCCTGCCTCACCTTCCGCAGGCAGCGCTGCAGCTGCTCCTTATTCCCAGCACTTACTGCAAGGCACTCAGTGCCAGCAGATCATTTTTTTCCCCTTAAGAAGTCCATAAAAGTGCTCCTGCCCACCGAGCCCCCGTGGATCAGGGCTGGCAGGGAGCGCTGGGAGCTTTGTTCTGCGTTCAAAGGGCTCTGTCTCTGGCACGCTGTGAGTCGAGAGCACAAATGGACACACACACACACACACACACAGGGTGAGGTGTCCGAAGAAGAAGAAGGAGGAAGTTTAATTTTTCACAGCTTTTATACAATTCTTTGAGCCCCCGTGGATTGGATAGGGAGATCTTCTCCTATCCATCTCCATTGGTTCGGACAGAAGTCCATCAAAACCTTGTTTATCATGAATGGAATGAAAAACAAGAAAGAGTTAGAGAAACACATCTTGTTTGTGCAGGATTTCGTGGGAACTCCAGAGTGACTTTTCAAAACAACCAGAACAGTTCTGACTCCACATTAGAAGGCTGAATTTCAGGGTGACAGCAACTCCCTTTTCCCATGGGATGGGAATGGCTGTGTCCTGCTGTGGGGGCTTGGAGGAAGGCTTTGAAGCTGAACTCACTCCAGACCTGCAGCATGAACAGGGAAAAGGGAACCATGTCAGCCATGGTGCAGCTGGCACCAGCCCTTGGCAGGACATTGGCACTCCCTGTCCCTCGTCCTGCCGCACTGGCACCGAGGGAAGGTGGAGAGAAAGGTTCTGAGGCTTTTCCTCAGGCTGGGCCCTGCAGCTCCTGGGCCTTCTGGTGGCCTTGGTGCTTTGGTGCCAGTCCCTGTGCTTTACTGCAGGGTGAAGAGTAAGGAGGGGAACCCCATAATGACGGGAAATTAATGGATACTTAAATAGAATCATGGGATCGTTAAGGTTGGAAAAGGCTTTCAAGGTTGGAAAAGGCCTTTAAGATCAAATCCAGTGGTCAGCATGGCACCACCACCCTGGTCCCCACTAAACCATGGCCCCAAGTGCCACATCCACATGTTGTTTGAACACCTCCGGGGATGGGGACTCCACCACACCCTGGACAATCTATTCCAATGCTTTACAGCTCTTTCCATGAAGGAATTTCCTCAATATCCCTGCTGAGCCTCCCCTGGCCCAGCCTGAGGCTGTTCCCTCTCCTCCTGTCCCTGTTCCCTGCCAGCAGAGCCTGACCCCCCCCGGCTGCCCCCTCCTGTCAGGGACTTGTGCAGAGCCACAAGGTCCCCCCTGATCCCCCTTTTCTCCAGGCTGAGCTCCTTTCCCAGCTCCCTCAGCCACTCCTGGTGCCCCAAACCCTTCCCCATCTCTGTTTCCATCTCCAGTTTTTGTTTGTATGAGTGGGAGAACCCTCATGGTATTGTTTTGGTTGGGAGGGACCTCAGAGCCCACCCAGTGCCAGCCCTGCCATGGCAGGGACACCTCCCACTGTTCCAGAGTGCTCCAATCCCATCCAGCCTGGCCTTGGACACCTTGAAGTCCTGTTGATTTGATAAAGGATAAAATCAGTTGAATTTGGTGGGGATAAAAGAAAACTTTCTGTGTTGGGCTACAGAAACAATTCAATGATTTCACTTTCCTGAACTGAAGGAGTTTCTCTAAAGGATTTTTGTCCAGCTCTGCAACACTGGGGCAAGAATTTGAGATTCTGAGAGTTCTAAAGCCCCTTTAGTCTCCTGTCAGTGTGGTCTTTGCCATCCACACAACAGAGCCCTAGATCCAAGGATTCCGTTGGCATCAGCCCCAGCCAAAAATCCAGTGGGAAACTCATGGATTAGGGAAATACACAAATATTAAATACAGGAAAGATTTAATCCGATTGTAACATCTCTCAGACGTGCTGGGGGAGCAGCAGGGCCTGTCCTGCTGCTGCTGGGCAGTGCTGGGAGCCCGTTTGGTGTCCACCCTCGCCACGTGGATGTGTGGATGCCATGTTCTCACCACCAGCTCCTGGATCAGCTCCTCCTGGGCTGTCTCCACTTCCAAACACACACACGGAGCCTCCAGGGCCGCATGACGGGGGGGAGTCATTTGGGGATAAAAGCTCTGTATTCATGCATTTAGCTCGTGGAAAAATCTGTCCCTCAATCTGTGCGAGATCTTTTTCTTGTTTGCTGTTTTCCTTCTCCCACCCTTCATCTGTCACTCCTGTCTGGAGTACAAGCTCTGCAGGGCAAGGGCTCTCGCTGAGCACACGAGCGTTGGGTACCGAGAGCAGCTCCGGCTCTTGTCGAGGCCTCTGGGCACAGCAAACAGCACAGTTTGGATGATGAGAGGTTTTTTTTTATCTTGAGATTTCTTCTCCCGGTGTTTCACCCTCGTGCAGGCAGGGAGGAGGTCGGGATAGCGCCTGGATCTTACTGGTGAAGCAGGTGCTGGGTGTTGCTTCCAGGTGGCTGCAGTGGGTGTAGAGACAGGAAAGGGAAAGAAATTCCTCCCTGAGAGGGTGGGGAGGGCTGGGATGGAAGTCCCAGAGCAGCTGTGGCTGCCCCTGGATCACTGGAAGTGCCCAAGGCCAGGCTGGACAGGACTGGTAGGAAAGGTGTCCCTGCCCATGTCAGAGATGAGCTTTAAGGTCCCTCCCAAGCCAAACCCTCCGGAATTCTGAGATTATCCCATGCAGAAGGCTGCTAACAGCTGTAGCCCCATGTCCCACCAAGGAAGTGCTGCACTCTGAAAAAGTGGAATTCCGTGTTGGCTGATCCCTTTGGACACCCTGGCATCGCCTTTCCCAGACAGAACCAGCTTAGGAAATGCCAGAGTGGCTGGAAGCCCTTTGGTTGGTGCCTGGCTGGGTGAGAGGTTGTCCAGAGGAGCTGTCTCTCACTGACACGAGCAGCAGATATTCCCAAACCCGGCTCCCAGGGCAGATTTTATTTCCCAGAAGGATTTTTGGAACATTTTCCTTTCCCCCATCACTCCCGAGCTGTACCCGAGCCCAGACCGGGCCCGAGGGGCAGCGACTGCTCTTTGCTCGTTGATGTCCCCCGTGCCAGGTTAGGAACGAGACAGATTTGTTTGGCTTTTTGGAGCAGGAGCTGGCTCGGCAGCCCAGGTGCTCTGCAGCCCTCTCCTGGCTGCATCCAGCAGCGCTCGGCGCTGCGGGGACAGCGCTCCGCTCCCGCTGGATGCGCCTGAGCTTCCCAGAGATGTTCCCAGCCTTCCCAGAGATGTTCCCAGCCTTCCGCTCGGATTCCCTGGTCCCGGGCCGTGTCAGGACAGCTCCGGCTGCTGCAGAGGGATCCGGACACCGCCGCTCCGGGGATGTTCTGTGCCGGAGCAGTGTCCGGAGCGGCTCTCTGCGGGGACTTAGAAATGGGGCAAAAACTCGCATTTTCTGCTTTCCCTCTCCACAGTGAACGCACAGCTCGGAGCATGTTTTTCTTTCTATCCTCACCATCTTGGCTGTGTATTTTCTGTGCCAATTCTCTGAGATTTCGTTGAATCAGGTTTGGGTTGGACAGGACCTTGAATCCCACCCAGTGCCACCCCTGCCACAGCAGGGACAACTTCCACTGTCCCAGGGTGCTCCAAGTCCTGTCCAGCCTGGCCTTGGGCACTGCCCGGGGTCCAGGGGCAGCCACAGCTTCTGTGGCAGCAGAGTTGTCTCAGGGTTGATCACTAAACTTTAATTTCTGGTGTTTCAGTGCTCTCTCCTCTCCTGTCATACACTGCCTGCTTTGCCAGTTGGTGTATTTGGGGCTTCTGTTTAGTTTGGGGTTTTTGTAGTGCCATCCAGACATTCCTTTCTGCTTTAAAAGTGTCCCTAAAGTGCTGTTGCTCAATAATAATTCCCATTGTTTGATGTAACAATTGAATGGATTCGCTCAGTTCTGTAGCAGCAAAGATTGCTAAGCCCAGGATATTCCCCACCCAACTTTGCTCCAGTTCTGAAATGCCTTTACCAATGATTCCCCTGCACGTTGCAACACTTGCCCAGAGGAATGAAAAAGTCATTTGTTTTCTGTGGAGTACTAAAAGAGAATTCTCTCACTGGGGAATGTCCTTGCCTGCAATGCTGGACACTCTCACTTTCATTTTCTGCTCCCTTGATCTCTGATGCACAAAGATTCTGCAGAATGTGACTGAAGCACGAAGCCCTGTCTGTGATTAATTTTTTAAGGGTGTGATTGAGCCCTGCCCTGCCCCTCCTGCTCTCCCTGTTTGCCATTCCGGAGTGTTTGGAGCACAGTGACGATGCTGCTGTCGCCTCCCTCCTTCACCTGTCAGGGATGAGCAGTGGCAGAGCGTTTGCTCTGTGGAGAGAGCTCTAGAATTCCATACACAAAGGTCTCAGGGATCTTTAGAAGCTTGGAGTCCTCGTTTGCAGCATCTTGTTTTGACACCAGGGGAATGAGGGTGAGCCATGCAGCTGTACCCACCAGGAGTATCTGCGTAGTTGGACACCCAGGGAGCCTCGGAGGGGCAGGGAGATGCTTTCTCCTCGATGGATGAGCACCATCACCCTCAGTGGGTGAGGAATTCCCTCACACACTTGGTGTTCCATGGGTTTGGCAGAGCTGGGAATGGGTTTGCTCCCAGGGTCAGGATGTGCTCCAGCCTCCCCAAGCTCTCTGCTGCCTTCAGGCAGCCCTGAGCCCAGAGCCTTCAGCCTTTGCCCCTGGCAGTGCCACCCCCACCAGGCACCTTCCTGCCAATCTTCATCCACAGCCCTCAATTATTTCCGTCCCTCAACATAAAACAATCATTTCCCTCCAGCCCTGCCCTGCTCCAGCTCAGCTCCCAGTGCTGCCAGAGGCAGGGATTGTTCCTTCCTTTGGGTGCAGGTGGTGGGGACACAGCTCCTCACCCCAACAGGAGTCCCGTGGGTCTCAGACCTCGGTACCCTTTGGAAAACAGGGGCCTGCAGTTTCCTACTGGCTGATGGAAGTGACACAGCCAGGAGGAGAAGGAATTCTGCTCCTGGATTCACACTCCTGCCACGAAGTTTGTGCCACCTCACCAATTGCTCTGGTGGAAGACAGTGGAGGCAATTAAAACCTTGGAATTTCCCAGGAATAGAATCCTGCTGGGACCTCCAGTGCAAACAGGAACTCCCTCCTGTGTCCGAGCAGCCAGGAGTGCTGGCAGCTTCTGGCTCCTCTCCCTCTGCAGGGAATGTCTCTCCCTGTTTCCTCAGCAGAATTGGATAATTCCTTGGACTGTGCTCAGTTCACACTCGAGATGCTCTGCTTGCTTCTCCTCCCTGAGTTTCAGACGTTCCTGCTCAGCAGCTCTGGGAGGGGAGAGGGTGCTGAGCCCAGCCGAGCCCAGCTCGGGTGAAACAGCAGCAGCAGGAGCACCTCTGTCATCTTCCCTCCACCATTCCCTCCTTGGACACCTATTTTCTGTAAAGAATGATCCCTCAAGATGACTGAAAAAAACCCCAAGTTATCTGCTCTCTTAGGCCAGCACTGAATTTCAAACAATGGCAGAGCAGGACTTTGTCCTCTTAGAGTTTGGTGGGGGTGCAGGGGATGGATATTATTTGTACTTTTAATATTGCCTTATTAAATGGAATTGGTGCCAATTACAAATGTGGTTCTAAGCAATTTTTTAATCAAAATGGATTGAGACTCATCCAACACTGGTCAAAACCTTTTGGGATAAATAGATAACAGAGAAGGAAAATTTCCCATTTCTTTTATCCCTTTTTTCTCACACTGGTGTGGGTTTAATCACCAGTCATGACGTGCCTTGTTTATATCTTCTCATGTCTTCAGGACAAAATATTGTGCAATTTGAGTCATGTTCCCCTGCTTTAGGAAAAACAGTTTTGTTCTCTTGATGTACAGGATCAATGCACAACTTGAAACAGTATTTAAAAACCTTTGGAGAATCCATCAGTTCCTGGAGAGATCTTTTGCAGCCCATCAATTCTGGGCAGATCTAATGAAAATCAGTGTTTTAGTGTGAGACACAGACTTATTCCACTCATTCTGCAGCGCCTTCATCTGTCACCGTGGCAGCAACATTATCAGATGTTCTTATTAAATCCTGGATTTATTTTTTGGGAGGAGTGGAGGCAACAGGTTGCCATCTTTTGGATCACTGCCTGGAAGAGCAACTGCACCTTTTCCTTTATTGCCATAATTCTGTTTTTGAAGAATGTGCCCCATTCCCCATGTGGTGCTCAGGCCCCAGATGTGAGGATGCTCCAGGCTCTGGAATACCATGGAAGGTGCAGCTCCATGGAATTTTGGGGCTGAAATGGCAGGAATTCAGTGAGCCAGGAGCTTTGGAGGTCAGGAGAAAGCTCAGAAGGAGCTGTTATGGGATTCCTGACGCCTGCTCTGCTCTTTCTTCCTGGTGCCTTGGGCTGGAGGCTGAGAGGCTGAGTTCGAATAACACCACTCTGCAGCTCTGCCATGAGTGGGGAGCACAAATCCCTGGGGAAAGCAGAGCTTTAAGTGCCTAAACAAAAGCTAAGTTGGCTTAACTTTTTGGTTTGGGCACCCAAAGATGTGGAGAGGCTCCCAATGGGATCCTTTCGGAGGTGGATAAGGAACTGCTCCAAGGAACTGCGCCATGTTTGAGGGACTCACAGCTGCCCCTAAGCTTGGTCTGAGCCCCCAGGCTCCCATCCCTATCGACTTCCACAGGAAACAATCCCAGTGCACTCAAAGCAATCAGTAATGGCTTTCCAGTTAGAGTAGCTGGAGTTTGTTTATTTGATCAGCCCTCCACGGTGGAAAATCGAAGGTTCCCGTGCATCTCACTCCGAGTTTTTCATCAGTGGGGCTTTTTGTCAGGAGCCAGACATGCCATAAAAAACAGATCAAGCCATTTAAAAGAAATATTTTGCCCAAGGAACAATAACAAGGCTTAGAAGGGTTTTTCTTCTTTCTGGGAGTTTCCTTTAGGGAAACCTTTTCATTTCCTGATTGAAAGATCAAATCTGCCCATGGAGGGAGCAGTGGGGTGTGGATGATTTTTCTCCTGATCTCTAGAAAAACACACTCAGTTAAAGAGTCCGTGGAGAGGTTCTGCTTTAAAGGGGAAGGCGTTTGTGTGATTGGAGAGAAGGATTAGGAATTTATCTGTAGGGAAGGCAAGGAAAGCTTCAAATCCAGTTCACAGTGTCAGTGGAACTGTCAGGGTGATGTTCCAGGGTTTTAAAACCTGGGATGCACTCAGCAAGGAGGAGCCAATAAATCACAAAATCCTCTCTTTGGTGAAGCCTGTAGACTGTTTAAAAGTTGGTGAATATTTTCATCTCAAATTAGAAATTAATAGCTGCATTTTAAACCAGTTTGTATTAAATTGACCAATTTTATGAAGTATTATATAATCCCATAGATTCCTAAATTACTTATTACCAAGATATGCAATTTCTTAGGTTAACATGCCTCTAATCACATCTAACACAATGATGTTTGTTTAATTCCTGTAGCTATTAATTATCAGTTGGCTTTTTATGAACTACAAATAGACTTTAATAGGGCCTGGAGAGGGAGCTGGGGGCTGCAGTGTCTTTTTCCTGTGTCTCCTGTCTGTTTTTTCTCTACATTTTCCATACCAAGACCTCTCTTCTGTCCATGCCAATTTTGGGATCCCATTTCTACAGAAATACAAGAACTGAATAAGATTAATGATCTTTTTGTAGAATTTAGGCTCCAAATTTCCACTGACACCAACTTTTTTCACTAGGACGTGGTCTGAGAGCTGTCAAAAACAACCTTTTTTCTCCAGCTTAGGTTTTTACAGGGAAAGGGTTTCCATTCCATACCTTGCAGAAGCCATCCTGTGCCCAACCCCATCACCCTGAAAGATATTCCAGGCTTGGTTGCAAAGACCTTGATCTAATCTTTGGACTGACAGGACTCAAGTCTAAGTGAGTGGAGCTCAGGGTGGGACATGGAATCGCAGAATCATGGAATGCTTTGGGTGGGAAGGGACCCAAATTATCTCATTCCACCCCAGGGACACCTCCCCCTGTCCCAGGCTGCTCCAGCCTGGCCTTGGGCACTGCCAGGGACTGCTCTGGGCAGCAAAGGACACAGGACACTCATCTGAGCAATTTGTACAATTACTACACTGGACATAAGCTAAGACAAGGAAAAACAGCCTGCAGAGAAGTGAATCCAGGGAAAAGTTGGGCTTTATTTAGGACAAGCTTAACTCTGTACAGCACTTGGATTCATATTCCAGTTTGTTTTGTGCACACAAGAGCTTGAGAGATCAGGAACTGCCCCACACCCATGGAACTGATCAGGAACTGCCCCACACCCATGGAACTGATCAGGAACTGCCCCATCCCTGTGGAACTGATCAGGAACTGCCCCATCCCTGCAGAACTGATCAGGAATTGCCCCATCCCTGTGGAGCTGATCAGGAACTGCCCCATCCCTGCAGAACTGATCAGGAACTGCCCCATCCCTGTGGAGCTGATCAGGAACTGCCCCATCCCTGTGGA
>VZTN01009285.1:240177-297297 GCA_013400515.1 Erpornis zantholeuca
CGGCCCCACCAGTGCGGAACTGATCAGGAACTGCCCCACCCCTGTGGAACTGATCAGGAACTGCCCCACACGCATGGAACTGATCAGGAACTGCCCCATCCCTGCAGAACTGATCAGGAACTGCCCCATCCCTGTGGAGCTGATCAGGAACTGCCCCATCCCTGTGGAACTGATCAGGAACTGCCCCACACCCATGGAACTGATCAGGAACTGCCCCATCCCTGTGGAGCTGCTCAGGAACTGCCCCATCCCTGTGGAGCTGATCAGGAACTGCCCCATCCCTGTGGAACACCAGCCCGTGGTGGATGTTCAGAAGGTTCTCCTGAATTTCCTGGAGCAAACTGGCAGGTGGTTGGTGTTTCTTGTGGACCTCCCAATTTTGGGGCAGTGGCTCAGTACCCTGGGGGACCTTTCCTCCTCCCTCGATCCTGGGGGCAGCTGCAGATGTGATTTGGGAGGAAACAAGAGAGAGGAGGCACAGCCACAGATTCTGTCTGCAGTGGGAAGGAAATTGGAGGTGAAACCAGGAGATTGATTGTGGGAATTGCACCTCCAACCCCAGCTACCCAAAGCTCCTTCTCCTCACTTTGTGCCTAACAGAGGCATCAGCCCCAGTGGAGCTCCCAGTGGCTTCTGCAACTCTCAGGAAACCTGGGCTAATTAAGGAGCTTGAAGGCCTTCACCGAAAACTGCAGCTGGAAGATTTCCTGAGCTGCTCAGATGTCGCAGGGACAGCTCAGTGACAGCAGAGCTCACAAACCCTCAGCAGAGCCGAGCACTCCAACACACCCAAGCGCCAAAATGGTTTAATAAACGAGATTTTTATAATTTTTTTTATCAATATGAGCATTACCTGAGGAAACACGGATTGCAGAACAAAAGGCCTGTTCCAAAAAGCAGCCAGGCTCTTCTGTGTTTGTTCCAAGTGGAGGCAGAACACACAGACCTGCTCATATTTCAGCACTGAGCTCAGAGCCCGCGTTTGTCCCTCGGAATGGGTTTGGTGGGAATGTTTGATGGGGCATTTTCCTGAACAGGGATATTTTTCTGTGCTGACTCCAAAGGGATGTTCCAGGGCTGTTGCCTGTGATTTTTCAGTGGCGTGAAATGTGCTGGAATTGTTTATCCCAGCTCTGTCTGCCTAATGCGCCCAATCAATCTGTCTCTGAGGTGAAGCCGCGTGCTCTGCTAATCGCCGTGCTACCACAGAACATCTTGCTTATTTTTACTCTAAATTATGACTGCCTTGGAAATGAACTCTGAATTTGATTTATCAACAGCTCTGATGCTAATTCACCAATGAAGTCATGGTGCTCTGAGACTAAATATTAGCGCTAATGAGAAAACATCGCTTCCATGTTTTGTAATTCCGAGTTTCCACTGCATATGGACAGCTCCTAAAGTTGTGTGTAATTAATTGGTGTAATCATTAACTGGGCAAGCACTTCCACAGGAATCAGTTTACCTGGATTAGAGATTACCAGCAAATGTGAAACCAGACAATGTTTCACTACCAGAGAATGCTGCATTTTTATTGTTTTATTTATTTGTGTCCCCTGTGAGGCAGGGCTGGTTGTCCCCCGGTGGCCTCCAGCAGGAGGGATGGAGCAGGAGTTGAGTTTTCAAACCAGGGTGTTCGTCCTCTTTGAAAACAGAGGCATCAGAATGGAAGGGTTTGAACTGCAGTGCCTGGATAAAGACAAGGTGTCCAGACTGAGGCAGCTGAGACAGTCTGGGACTCAAAAATGCATCATTTCCCCTGCCAGGACCTGCAGTTTAGGCTCTTGCTGGAGCAGTCACTTGTCTGAGGCTCCTGTGACAGCATGAGAATTGCACCATCTCCTTTCAGGGATAAAATAAACTCCATCCAAACTTCTCCCCAGCCACTGCTGGGCTTGCCATTCCTTCCACAGATGACACCAGTGTCTCCTGCTGGGAATTCTGGCACTGAGTCACCCAGACACCCACGGCCACTCCTGTGTCTCCACAAAGACTTTCCTGCCCTGCAGGACAATGGATGGTGAGGAATCCTTCTTCCAAACTGAGCATAAAGAACAAACTCACATCCAGCACGGAGTAGAACTGTTCCCAAAACCCAGGCAGCCAAATTTTGATTTAACAAACACCAGGGAATTGTTTCAGCCTGAGATGGGTGATTTGGTCAGGTTGGAGTGATTCTGGGGGAGGCAGAGTTCATCTCTGCCTGATCCCCAAGGAGATTTCCCTGCAGTGAGGCTGCTGCTGTGGGCACAGAGGGAAATGCTGGAGCAGGGGCTGCAGTTGGTCCAAGAACTTGGTATTCCCTCCTGGAGCTGCTTGGTAGAGAGGTGCCACATCCTAGAGATCATGTTGGGCTGGATTCCAGCTTGTCTGAGGTGTCCTCGTGGGAGGCAGAGCAAGGAGTTAAGGACGTGTGAGAGTGTTTAACACGGGAAAGGTGAGAGAGAGAGAAAAGCACTCTGGAAATGAGGTCACTCAGTGCTCACTCAGACCCCAGTCCAAAGCCTTTACAGCTCCCTGGTTCCACTGGAAATACAGCAAGGTTACCTCCCCACTGCTGTGCTTTCCAAGTTCCAGAATAAGGATTTTTATTGATGTTTGGCTAAAAATCTAGGGTTTGTAGGCTGCACCTACAAAAAACAGAAGCCCAGGCTGAATTCTAATCTCTGACTATTTTTAATAGAACTTTCATGTGTGATAATCACAGCTAATTAAATCCCAGATATTTTCAACCTAAGCAAAACTGCTGATAAAATTAAGTGCAGTGCCAAAGGAATGTAAAAGACAAAGAATCCAAACTGGGTACCTGCATTTGTATGTTTGGATGCCTGAGGGTTGAGCTGAACAGCAGTGGTGGCTGTCAGAGGAAAAGTGGGCAGGGGGTGTTGGGAAACATCTTTTCCATGCAGGCCAGGATCTCCCTGGATTTTGGGTGACACCTTTCCCATGCAGGCCAGGATCTCCTGGAATTTTGGGTGACACCTTTTCCATGCAGGCCAGGATCTCCTGGAATTTTGGGTGACACCTTTTCCAGGCAGGCCAGGATCTCCCTGAATTTCAGGTAGCTCCAGCGACTCCAGATGGTTTTGAGGGGAGCACATGTGCTCCAGCAAAGCTGCTGAGCTGGGAACCTCTCCAGTGTCACTTGGGCTTGGACAGGGAGGATTTGCATTCCTTAAATTTCCACCGTTAAATCTTTTGTCTTCCTCCCTTGGCTGGGGATTTATGTAAATTGTGCTCCTCACAGGAGCTCTGGGTGAGGTGTGTGGCTGCTTGGATGCAACACTTATTACATTTAGAGTGGAGATCTGTGGGGTGTGGGCTTGAGAAGTCAATACAAAGAAACTAATCCAGGCCTAGAGCCCAACCCACCCTGAACACTCTCAGCTCCCACAGGTTTTGCTTAATTAACTGTGTGCACCTTTGGGTAGAATAATAAAATCATCACAAAAAGGTTTGGGTGGGAAGTGACCTTAAATCCCACCCAGTGCCAGCCCTGCCATGGCAGGGACACCTCCCACTGTCCCAGGCTGCTCCAGCCTGGCCTTGGGCACTGCCAGGGATCCAGGGGCAGCCACAGCTGCTCTGGGAATTCCATCCCAGCCCTGAGCCACCCTCAGAGGGAAGAATGGAGAGTGTGGCAGAGAATTCTACCTGGTGCCACACATGGGCTGCACCCTCAATGTTCATCGTGTGTCAGTGACTTTGGAGTTCATTCTCATGCTGATTTATCTTTTCCTGCTGCAAAAACTTTTAGTGTTTCAGGTAAGAATTGGGCAGTGCTGGTTTTAGAAATTAGAATGGGAATGAAAAGAGAAAAATTAAATAGAAAATTTTCAGAAAGTGCTGTGAAGAGACACAGCAGCCCAGAGGAGCTGTGGCTGCCCCTGGATCCCTGGCAGTGCCCAAGGCCAGGCTGGGATAACTTGGGACAGTGGGAGGTGTCCCTGCCATGGCAGGGCTGGCACTGGGTAGGATTTAAGGTCTGTTTAAACCATTCCATGGTTCCATGGTAAATCCCTCCAGGGATGGGGACCCCACCAGCACCACGTCCCAGTGCCTGAGAACACAATCCCAGGGCTGGATTTATTTGTCTGGATTTTTGTATTTATTTGTCTGGAATTTTTTCTGCTTTTTTTTTTTGTCCTTTGGAGGCCAAAGCAGCTGGAAAGGCCCAGCTTAGGTCACAGCTGGGTTGTTTTAGTCCCTGCACAAACAGCCCTCACCTCAAAGAGCTCCAGACTCCAAGGACGAGCAGGGGCAGGACTGAAGCTTCTCATTTTCCGGCTCATAAAATGACTTGTGCAAGGTCACATCTGAGTGTCTCAGGTATTAGTTCCATAGCAGGAGTGAAAAAAAAAAAAAAAAGAAATTATCTCAGAACCTGGAACAAAAAACACTTTTAAAATTAATTCTCTGCAACATAGATGATTTTGAATATGTTTTGTTGATCTCTGAGTCTGTAAAAATAGAATAGTAACAGCTTTGTGTGTAGTGAGCAGCATCATGAGTGTTCCCCATCATTTCACTGGAGGAGTGCAGGTACAGCACCCCACGTGTGCAGCAGTTTCCACTGTCAAGGATGTGTCCTGCAAAAGCTTTTGGGGGCTCAGGTGTCACTTTCGGTCACCTCAGTGCCAGTAACATCCAATAATAACAATAATAATAATAACATCAATAACAATAACATCAGTAACAAAGTTATTTTCCAGGGAAGCACAGGACTCCTTGTGGGACAGTCCTGGACTCCTCCCTCTGACCAGGAAGGTTTGAATTGTTCTTGTGGTGTTTTCTTGATTCCAGAGGCATCCTAAGGGCTGTCAGGGGGGGGAAGGGGCTGGTGGCATCCCTGCCTTTACTGGAGGACAAAGCTTCTCACAGTCATTTGACATTTCTTTAATTTCTTTAATTTCAAATTATTTCTTTAATTTCCCTGAGTGAAATCCAGGTCCCAAAAGAGGGAGAGGAAGAGCAGCGTGAGTGCCACGCCTGAGAACTCATGGCTGGGCCTCCTTGTCCTAAAAATGCTCTGCAAATTAACCTGCAACACCCTGATTTTATTTAAGCTGCAAATTAACCTGATACACCTGTTTTGTCTTATTTTTTACGCTGATAAAGAATATCTACCGCCCCTCCACCCAGTGCCCCTTAGTGCCATGATTTATACGTGGGGAGACCTTGGAAGTGAAAATTAGCGAAATGTTCTATAAAACCACTGGAAAAAAGGGCTGAAAACCCCGTTTTTTATCACTTTGTGGGGACGTTGTGGAGATCCCAATCCCTCTGACTCCGTTTGGAGCTCGCAGCCAGGCCGCAGGTGCTTAATGGGCTGTGTGTTATTGCTGCGAGCCAGGACCTCCATCCCTCAGCTCTCCACAACACAAACAGTCCTTGGCTTTTATGGAATCATAAAGAGCTGCCTTAGAGCTGCGGCCAAACTCCAGCCTGACAGGAGCTGGCACAGGCACTGCTCCATCCACGGGGACGTCCAGGCTCTTGTGGATCCCCAGCCAGCACAGTTGTCCCATCAAACTCCCCCCAGCAGCTTCTCCTCAGCATCCCTGCCACTCAGCTGGCATGTCAAATCATATTTTCAGCTGAATTGCATCTCTCAGAAGGATTTTGGGATCTCTCCAGCGTTCTGCAGGGGATCCACATCAGGAGGAACTCTGACCCTGAAAAACTTCCCAATTAGCCTCGATGCCTTTGCTTTTTCCATGCTTTTTCGGGATGGAGTGCACCGAGCAATGAAAATTTGGGAGAAATTAGCTCTGTGGTCTTCACTTAAAGTTCAGCCTGGAAAATCAAAAGGCATTTGTTCCAAGATTGGATTATGTGTAGGATATCTCCAGCTATAATGAGCTCAGGTTTGCTGGCAGCGTTAGAATCAACTCTCGCCTCGCTCTCTCCTGCCGTGTGTGTTTTTCTCCCTCAGAGCATATTTCTTTCGACTTGATCAGCTCATCTCTTGCAGATGATAAAATTATCTGCAAAGATTTGTATCTGATGTTGTGCCATAAATCATATTTAGTCGTAGGATTAACATTTGCAAGCGTAGAATATTTATGGAAGAAAAAAAAAAAAGAAAGAAAAAAGCAGGTGGGGGGCTGGCAGTTTCTGAGGATTTACATAAGGGAGAGCTGGGATTCAGGATGGATCTGGCAGGGTTTGGAAATGCATTTCTACGAGGTGTGGATGTGCTCAGCTCTGGTGAGCAGCAGTGGAGCTGCTTCGATTGTGTTTATCTTGGGGAGGCTGGAGACAAAGAACGCAGGGAATCGTGACCTTGGGTGAGCAGCTTTGTCCTGGAAGTAATAAACAGATGTTCCAGCTGTGCTGACACCAAGGAATAACCTGGCTTCCAGCTGTGCTGGCACCACCCCTGCTGCCAGCTGGGTCTGCCTGTGACAGGCTGGTCTGGGTGCTCCAGAAACACTCAGCTCCTCTCCAGGCACTGGAGAAAGGGGACAGTTTTGGGGAGCTGCTGGTTTTACAAACCCCTTGGTTTGTCCTTCAGAGCCAGGTTGTCCAAAAGAGCCAGAATGGAGCAGTTTGAACACCTGCCCACAAACTGGGGAGAGGGAGGGAGGTAGGGAGGAAGGGAGAGCAGCTCCCTCTGCTCTGGCTCCAGCACTGCCAGGCGGGAGATGCATGCTGGAGTGTGGATCCATAGCACAGACCATGGAATCCTGGAGTGGTTTGGGTTGAGAGGGACCTTAAAATCACCCCATTCCACCCTCTTGCCACAGGCAGGGACACCTCCTGCTATCCCAGAGTGCTCCAGCCTGGCCTTGGACAATTCCAGGGATCCAGGGGCAGCCACAGCTCCTCTGGGAATTCCATCCCAGCCCTGAGCCACCCTCCCAGGGAGGAATTCCTTCCCAATCTCCCACCTGTCCCTGCCCTCTGGCAGTGTAAAACCACTGTCCATACCAAAAGTCCCTCTCCCTCCTTTTTACCAGCACCTTGAGGCACTGGAAGGGACTCTTAAGATTCCCCTGGAGCTTTTCCTCCTCCAGGCTGAACACCTGCAGCTTTCCCAGCCTGGCAGTGCTGCTCCAGAGGGACCTGGATGTGCTGCAGGGAGCTGGGAACCCTCAGGGGTTTCTCCTGTGGGCTGATCCCGGGGGTTGAGGCCGCGTTGGGATTTCTGGTGATGCTGCACGAGGCTCGGCCCGACGCTGACATTTGCTGTTTCTTGGTGCAGGTCCCTCACCACATGAAGACTTTACCCTACTACAGCTACGACCAGCCCGTGATCGGCTACTGCCAGGCCCACAAGCCCCTCCACGTGAACAAGGGCTACGAGACGGTGTCCCGGGAGCAGGCGGAGACCTCCAACCTGGACCTGGGCCGCGACCACAGCTTCATCGCCACCATCGCGCGCTCCGCCGCCCCCGCCATCTACATCGAGAGAATACCCAACTAACGGGGACAGCTCCGGGAAGGGACAGCTCCGGGAGGGGACAGCTCCGGGAAGGGACAGCTCTGGGAGGGACCTTTCGTCTGGGAAGAGGCCAGGCCGAGGCGCTGAGGCCCCACCGTGCCAGCGGCCAGCGTTCCGAGGGCGGGGGAAGGCCGTGGCCTCCGGGAGCGCCGGCGCGCGGAAGGCGCGCGGAGAACTTCAGGATTTTTTCTTCGCTTTAAACTTTTCAGACGAATTCCTCGGTGTAAATATTAAGGAGAGAGATTGTGGAGTTCTTATTAAAAAGAACAGCAGCGGCAGCGACAACAAATAGATTTCACTCTAGCTACATAAAGGGATGGATTAAGAGTTTTGTTTGTATATTTGATTTTTCTACATTGCACGGTTCCAGGGAAGGAGAACCACAGGTAAAAATAAACGGGGTGGGGAGGGCGAGGCTCTGGGGAGGGTCAGCCATGTTCCCTTATTCAGTGTTTATTACAAAGATCCGTTGACTATTTTTGTTCTTTTTAAACCAACAAAAGATAGCTCTATATTTTCTTTTTTCCTTTCCGGGGTTGGTTTTTTCGGTTGGGGTTTTTTTGGTTTTTTTTTTTTTGGTTGTTTTTCAAGTGGTCAAGCGTTAATATTTCAACCTTCAGACATGGTCATTAAAGCTTATGTTGAACCAAAAGGACCTTGGCAATTGATGCAGCAGAAACAAAGAAACTCGGGTGCATGTACATTTAAGACACAGGCTGTACACTACAGAGGGGGCTTTTGATTTTTATCTTCTTTGTGCTTCATTGTTGACACTCTAATTCCTTTTTGGGCTCTAAAAAAAAAGGGGGAAATACCGCAGTGGAGCCATGACTCAGATTTCCAGGCCAGTGGTGCTTCTTACGCAAAATTCACGGACGTTTGGGAACCAAAATGGAAGTGAAGTGCTTGAAACGGATCAGAAGGAAAATATTTTAAAGAGCATTTAAGTGCAACTCACTGGCTGACACAATTTCTAAAACACAGCAGAATGTGTAACATTGTTTTTTGGTTTGGGTTTTGGTTTTGGTTTTGGTTTTTTTAATTAATTATTATGATCAGTTAGTTTTTGTGTAGTTTTTATCAATAAAAAGACAACAACAAACAAACAAAAAAAAAAAGAAGTGGTGGAGAAAAAAATAAACATATTATTTTGTGGTTGGGACACCACAGCCAAGCTAGTGTTTGAATGATTTCTCTGGGTGTGTGACATGGGGACTCCGTGGGGAGAGGGGACAATGCTGGGTCCTGTTCCTGCCCCTTTATTCTGATTTTACAAAACCTGAGTCTGGAGAAGCTCAATTTATTTGGTTTGTCTAAAAAAAGAGGTGGTTTGGGAGCTGGGGGAGGGGAAGAGAGGGAAAACAACTATCTTTTTAAATAAAAGTTGGGTTTTTCATCAGAAGGGAGGTTTTTCAGCTGCAAACTTGAGCTGGAGCTAGACCACCTCAGATCAGAACACAAAAGATGAGTTTTTATCTGGAGGGGGAATAACACATTGACAACATTTAGGACAGAATGAATTTGGTGTTTATTTCAAGTATTTATTTGGGTGTGTTATGAGAAATCTTGGCCACAAGCCTTAACGAATTCCTGCAAGCGCTGAGTGCTGTCTCATAGATGCAATATTCTATTGTCTCCTGTGTTTCTCACCTGGAAAAGTGATTTATTTTTCCCTGGAAGGCAAGGAAGGATGTGGATGGATGTGCTGGGCTAGGCAGGGAAATGTGGACACGCAGAGGCAACGTGATGCATGGAAGGTAACGTGTTTAGAATTAAATGTTGGGCAGGAAATGAAGAGAAAATGGAGTGAAAATCCAGGCGAGGAGTTTCCAATGAGATCTCCTGAGATCTGCCAGCCTTGGATGGAGGCTGGAGGCTCCACGGATGGAGGGGAAAAATCTGCTGCAAAGACGAGTTCCCTTCAAATGGAGTTTAAAACACTGACCTAAAAATGGAAAAGCTTCCATCCATTCTGGGGGGTTCCAGGTCAGCAGGAGGATACATTACAATAAATACCCAAAGGGGAACAGCATTCCCGTGCTCCTGGAAGATGAGAATGGAAATATTTTTATTGTCAGGGTCACTAAAGGCAGTTGCATAATCCCGGGGTAATTTTTAAGAGGATCATTCTGTGTCTGCCAGGAGCAGGGAAGGAAATGCCACACAGAAATATTCATTGTTTTGTTGTGTATTTTCCTTAACCCCCCCCCCCACCTGCTGAGCATGTGGATATTGGAGAATATATTGTTTATTTTTTAATTCCATTTATAATCATCTTGAATGCAGCTTCCCCCCGTGCTCTGGGAAAAGCTACTGAAAGAGAAGGTAAAATTAAACAATCTCCCCGTTTTTCATTTCCTTATTTCAAAATAACCTAATTTTAGCATTGATTTGGAGGATGTTTGGAACTGACATTAGATTACAGATTTTCTTGGCAATTAGTGGGAATTGTGGGAACAAAATAAACTCCTGTGGGCACAATCCCCGGGTGAATTAATGGTTTTCTGCCTGAAATGTTGCTGGGTTTCCTCTATTTATACCCTGATGCCAGTTGGGGTAAGAATCCCATAACTCCTTAAAAATTAAGGAGAAAACGCTCCAAGAATGAGTCGAAGGCTGAAGTTAAACCTTCCTCAAGTGCTAAAGGTCCTGAGGAGCCAAAGATTTGTGTCTGGATTGCTTTGGATCAAAGCAGAAGCTGTTGGACTGAGCTCGAGTGATCAGACCAAAAGAGCTCTTTACAAGCTGATGTGGGGCTCCAGATTTAACGAAAATTGAAGTTTTAACTCTCCTGCCTGCAATTAAAGCAAAAGAAATTTATATAAAATTTGCTTTTCCATAATGCCAGAAGCCAAGATTACTGTGTTGACCTCCAGCCTTTTGTTATGAGTTTTATATTTGTTGTTTTGTTTTTAAAGTCTCGGTTCCTGGATTCATTCCTGTTGCACCTTCAGCTTCAAACTGTGTCCCAACACTCCTTAGGGAAGTCCTTTCCACTCCTCTGCACCAGCTCTGGTGAGGGAGGTGCTGCCCTGCAAGGGACGATGGAGAAACTCACCTGAACTCCAGGTAAGACCCAAAATTAAACTTGGATGGTGTTCCCAGGATGGTTCCTTGGATGGTTCCTCTCCCAGCAAACAGCAAATGGGGCCTTAATGGAGGGGCCTCGTTACTGAGTGGTGGCTTTGGTGGCATCTTGGAGGTCACAGAGCCCCTGGAGCAGCTGCTGAGCTTCAAACCACAGCTCTGAACTTCATACTCTGCAAAAAAACCAGCAACTGATGGGACCAGATACCAAGTTTTTATTGGGAAAATTGGCTCCTGCTTTTCTCCCTCACTCATAATCATCTTCTAGCTGTTCATGGGGCACTGAAATTCCCCTGTCCTGGGAAAGCTGGGGTGGGATCTTCATCCCAGAGCCTGTCCCAGCACTTCTCCTGCTCAGAGTTATTTCCAAGGCTGGCAATATTTTGCTGTGAGATTTGAAAATCTTTTGGAATAAGCTGCCCTTTTCCGTAATGAATTGCAAGTGTTCTGAAGATTGATAAACACAATTTCATCCTGACTCCCCACTGGAAAAAGTCCCTGAAGGAATTTGGCACGTTGGCCATGGCAAATCTAGTGCTTTTATAGATATTTTCAAGCTGCATGAAGATTTAAGGGTCTAATGCAGTGTGTATTGAAAGTTATTAATTTTTAGGTGTTTTTGGCTCCTTTAAATGTCACTTGTCACTTTTAAAGCTGTAGAAAGGAAAGGGGGGGTTGGTGGGGCTGTGAGTCCATCAAGCTGGAACCTTGCCTTAAATTAAGAAAAATAAATTACCTGTCTGATATTAATGCCTTCCTCATAAGAGTGAGAGCAATAAAGAAGGCTCAGACTGACTTGGAATTGGGACTTGTTGAAGGGCAGGAATTAAAATCTTTCCTTGATCCCCAGAAAAAGGAAGAAAGCAGATTTCAGGGACACACCACCCATTCCTCAGTGCACGAGCAGGAAATGTTTTGATCCTCACAGATCCTGCTCATCACTGGGAAGATGAGATTTGAGTATCTTGATTTTAAAAAGTGTCATTATCTGTGGCAAATAAGAATAAAGAAGTTCCTTTTTGGAGAGAAGCTGTGGCTGCCCCATCCCTGGAAGTGTCCAAGGCCAGGTTAGTTGGGATTTGGAGTGACCTGGGATAGGTGTCCCTGCCAGGGGTTGGAAATGGATTTTTCAGGTCCCTTCCAACCCAAACCATTCCATGATTCTCTGATTAAAAACATTCCAGCCTGATCCCACTCTTCAGGAGTCAAAGAGAAAACCTCACTAGGTCAAGAAGGAAACCCAAAACCACAGGAGAGCTGGGTCCTGAGTGGAGTGAAACACCCAAATCCCTGATTTGCTCCATGCAGTCATTCCAGCAGCACTTAATGCCCATTCCTGGCCTTGCTGCCCTGGTGCTGGCATTCAATAAAGTGTGGGCAGCTTAAAGTAAACCAGGCTCCAGCAGGGAATGCTGTCAGTCCTTACTGGAGCTGGGGACACATCCCAGCCTGCCATGGCCGTGCTGGGACAGATTCCAGGCTGGCAAAATTCAAACTGCCTGGGAGGGTGGGCAGGGGCTGGGATGGAATTCCCAGAGCAGCTGTGGCTGCCCCTGGATCCCTGGCAGTGCCCAAGGCCAGGCTGGAGCAGCCTGGGAGAGTGGGAGGTGGCACTGGGTGGGATTTAAGGTCCCTTCAATCCCTGGTCATTCCATGATTCCATGAATTTAGGTGACTTTAACAACCACATGAGGAATATTTGTATATAATTTAATTTTTATCAAAGTTGCAGGATTGAACCACAGATAAGACAAGTTCTCTAAATAGCTACAAATAAATTGCCAAGTTCATCCACACTTCTTTTAGTCATTTCTGTATTTTTTTTTTCCTCCAGGATTTACCCAGAACTGGGCAGGAAAGGAACAGAGTCATTCCAAACTCAGTGGCAGCACCTGCAAGGCAGCCTTGAGTCAGTCAGGACTTTCTGCCTCTCCCCCAGGTGAGGTGCAGGTGCTCAGCTGCCACCTGGCCAGGGAGCAGATCCAGTTCCTGTGGCATTCCCACAGGCACTGTGGAGAAAAGGGGGAGCAGGGGCACTGCAGTGTCGGAGTCCAGGGAAGCCTGGAGGCTTCTCCTGCTCCTCTGGTGGTTTCTTTATAGCCCCAGAGCTCCTCACAAGTGGCCTAGCCAGCGACCTAGGCTTTGGGAGAAGCTCCCTCCACTTTTGGGAGAACCTGAATGCACCAGAGAGGTGAAGAGATTTTTGTTTGGTGAACCACAGAGAGTTTGGTTGTAGTTTTAGGATCTTNTGCAGCCATTGCCTTTCTGCCCCGGTGCCCTCAGAGGACTCTGCCTCTGCCTCCGAGGTCTTGATGAGAAAAATAAACAACTCTGAAACAGCAAAGAAGATGTCTCCCTTCGTTCTTTTCCACACAATGAACAGAAGGAAGAGATTCTCCAGGGCAGGGATAGGGACAGGAGCCAAGGGCTCCAACCCCCACGGGAGCCCAGGCCCCTGACATTGCAGGAGCTCAGGGATGCTGCTGCCTCACCGTGCGGAGCCTCTGCTTTACTGGGAGACTTTGGGAATACTTTTAACTTTTCCATTCCTTCCTGGATGTAAGTGGGAACTTTCCAAGGCCAAGCCCATACTTTAAACCCAGCTCTTTGCAAGCTTGGTATCAGTGATAACTTCTGGTGCAAGCGAGACAGAAATCAGTGACAAAGTGAAACCAGACTCTGTGCCTGCCCCCTCCCCTGCCACCCCCCAGTGATATTTTGTGTATTAAAAAGGCAGAGGAAAATCAAGTTGATAAGGCACAAACTCCAGCAGCTCGTGACTTTCAATCAGCGCCTCGGGCTCCCCAGGGCTCTGGAGGGCTCTCCTTGCTGAAAGGATGTGCTCAGAACAGCAGGATCCAGGGCATCTTGAGAGGCTGATGAAGGAGGGAAAAGAAAGCATTTTCCTCCCAAATCCTCCTGGGATTTAGGGTTGAAAGAGAGGGCAGGTTGGCAAACAGAGTGATGTCAGTGTTCTGCTGGGATAGAAAATGTGGTCACAATAATTTAGAGCAAAATACATCATAAAGTCATGTCATAAAAATCATAGAATGGCCTGGGTTGGAAAATCCCTTTTAAACTCCCAGTGTTGGACAAAGGGAGCAACAGTCCTGTAAACTGTTGATGATATTCAAGTTGTAATTTATAAACAGTCTCCTCAAACATTGTGGTATTTGCAATGTATTTATATCATATTATGTAAGATAAATGGCTGGCAAACATTCATAAAGTATTTATTGGACATGCCACTGTTTGTTCAGTGATTTATAAATCAATGCTGGGAAATGGGAAGTGGTGGCAGAGTTTCAGATAAATTCGTTGCAAAATATTTGCTGTGCATCAATAATTCTGATATTAATTAGTTTAGGCTTTATCTGCAAGTGCCTTGGGAATGGTTTACAGTTCACTTTTCCTCCAGCCCCGGGCTCAAGGGGCCACAATTCCTGCTCGGGCTGGGGCCAGGCCTGGCTGTTCACAGTCCTGGTTCTGTCCAGAGCTGGATCTGTCCCTGGTTTGTGCATCTTCCTTGAAGACTCATTGGAGCAGGATTGGGATCAGCAGGAGAACCCTGAGTGTCCCCAGGAATGAGCTGTTCCCTCCCTCTGCTCTCCCTGCAAGATTAAATCATGGAATCATGGAATAGTTTGGGTGGGAAGGACCTTAAATCCAACCCAGTGCCACCCCTGCCATGGGCAGGGACAGCTCCCACTGTCCCAGGCTGCTCCAGCCTGGCCTTGGGCACTGCCAGGGATCCAGGGACAGCCACAGCTGCTCTGGGAATTCCATCCCAGCCCTGAGCCACCCTCCCAGCCAGGAATTCCTTCCCAAAATCCCATCCATCCCTGGCCTCTGGCAGTGGGAAGCCATTCCCTGTGTCCTGTCACTCCAGGCCCTTGGAAATTTTCTTTCTCCATCTTTCTTGCAGCTCCTTTGGGTCCTTGAAGGCCATAACGAGGTCACCCCAAAGCCTCTCTTCTCCAGGTGAACAATCCCAGCTCTCCCAGCCTTTCCTCAGAGCAGAGCTGCTCCATCCCTCTGATCCCCCTGGTGCCTCCTCTGGGCTCTGTCCAACCTGTCCACGGCTCAGAAGAGCTGGAAACACTGAGCACGAAGCCTTGGAGTGAATCTCACAGAGGTGCTGAGCCTGCTGGAAAGCTGGGAGCGGTTTAAGCCCATCCTGTGCTTTCTGGGGCACCTTGGAGGTCTTAGAAAACGTTCTGTGGAAAACTGGATTATTAAAACATATTTAAAGGAAAGTTTAAAGTTGCCTCACCAAAGGCTTTTTACGTGGATTAAAAGGAAACACCCCAAATTTGCAGCAGCTTCTTTAAGACACAGATGAGACATTCTAGGCTTGGTTTAGTGGTTGAATCTCTTCATCTGGAGCTCATCATAAGCTTCGTGCTCTGCTTGGGGGGCTCTGGTCACCTCCTTCTCAAATCAGCTAAAATAAGGAGGTATTAATCTTTAAAGAACTGACACTGCCCCTGGTGAGATGCAAATGTCTCCTGGTTTATATTTCTCTATGTAAATTAGTTCTGAAGTAGTGCTTGAATTTCATTCTGGTCCAGTGGATCAGCATGGAGCTCTTGTTGCTTAAACTCATTAAGGTTCAAACTGGAGCTGTGTTTAGAACTGTAGAAATGAGAATAGCTTGTACTAATTGGGCAAAGTGTGCATCCCTCTCTGCTTATTGTTTTTTTACAGCTTTCTTAAGGTGCAAGAAGTTATTTAAGTTATTTAAAGTGGGTTTAGCTTTTATTTGATGGGTGATAGAAACATTCAGAGATGTGATAATGCCCAGTGAAGATGGATAAATAAATTAAAATCCATCAACTTCAATCAAGAGGAGGATACCCGAGTACAAAAGCTACACACCTGGACCCTCACTCCAGGATCTTCGGGTTGGTGGCAGGGAATTGGTGTTTTATTCCCATTTAATAAAGCGTTTTGTTTACAATTGCAGCAAACTGAAATGGCTCTGAAAAGGGAAATTTTGTGTAGCCATGCTTTGCTTTAAGAGAACTTTCAGGTGGGATTTGTGCAGCCTTGGTTTGTTCTTGGTAATTTTCAGTTAGGATTTGTGTAGCCCTGTTTTGTCTGTGGAATTTTCAGGTGGCACTTATGCAGCCCTGTTTTGCTCTAGGGAATTTCTGGGTGGGATTTTTGTAGCCCTGGTTGGTTTTTGGGAATTCTCGGGTGGGATTTCTGTAGCCCTGCTTTGTGTGTGGGAATTTTGGGGTGGGATTTGTTTAGCTTTGGTTTTTTAGTGGGAATTTTCAAGTGGGATTTTTGTAATCCTGGTTTACTCTCGGGAATTTTCAGGAGGAATTTGCATAGGTCTCTTTTGGTTGTGGGAATTTCCAAGCAGGATTTTTGTAGCCCTGTTTTACTATGAGAAAATTCCAGGTAGGGTTTGCTGGGCCCATTTCACTCCAGGGAATTTTCATGTGGGGTTAGTGCAGCCCTGCTTGGTAATTTTGGGGTGGGATTGGTGTAGCCTTGCTTTGTTTGTGGGAATTTGCAGGTGGGATTTGTGCAGCCCTGGTTTACTCTTGGGAATTTTCAGGAGGGAATTGTGCAGCCATGCTTTGTTTGTGGGAAGTTTTGGGTGGGATTTGTGTAGCTCTGGTTTATTCTTGGGAATTTCCAGGCAGGATTTGTGTAGCCCTGTTTCACTATGGGGAATTTCTAGGTAGGATTTGGTGGCCCTGTTTTACTCTTTGGAACTTTCAGACAGGATTTGTGTGGCTCTGCTTTGTTTGTGGGAATTTTCAGGTGGGATTTGTGTAGCCATGCTTTGTTTGTGGGAATTTTCAGGTGGGATTTGTGTAGCCCTGCTTTGTTTGTGGGAATTTCTGGATGGAATTTCTGTAGCTCTGCTTTGTTTTTGGGAATTTCTGGATGGAATTTGTGTAGCCCTGCTTTGTTTTTGGGAATTTCTGGATGGAATATGTGTAGCCCTGATTTGTTTGTGGGAATTTCTGGATGGAATTTGTGTAGCCCTGCTTTGTTTGTGGGAATTTCTGGATGGAATTTCTGTAGCCCTGCTTTGTTTGTGGGAATTTTTGGGTGGGATTTGTGTAGCCCTGCTTTGTTTGTGGGAATTTCTGGATGGGATTTGTATAGCTCTGCTTTGTTTGTGGGAATTTCTGGATGGGATTTGTGTATCCCTGCTTTGTTTGTGGGAATTTTCGGGTGGGATTTGTGTACAACCTTCAGGCCGCAGTGGAACCCCCACCCTCAGGGTTCCTGGGCCTTTTCAGCCTCCTGCTGCAACAAGCACAGAGAGCAAACCTTCCATGATAGCTCTGGGCAGCACCCCCAGGAAATCTCAGGCATTTTGGGCAATGAGATGAGTTTAAAAGCTGGGAAAGCTTCAGGAAGCACTGCAGGGAGCCATCCCTTCCTCCTCAGCACCCCTGACCTCGGCCCTGAGACAATCACTGTATTACACTGAAAAACAGAGGATTTGTCCTGTCCAGCACCGTGCCAGGTGCTCTGTGCCACCCCTGCCCTTCCCCTCGTGTCAAACCCTGTATCTTCAAAGAGCAGCTTGTCTGGGCAGGGCCTGGCTGTTCTAGCAGGCTTTTGGTGGAGCTCAGCACGCTCTGCCAGGCTTTGATAAATAATGTAAATGACAGGTGGGTCAATAGAGATGTAGATGAAGTAAAACAAGTCTGTGCTGCAGCATCTGAAGGCTCAGAGTTAAATTAACTGATGGAGATGATAAAGGGCTGCTCGTTAGAGCTGCGCAGGACCTGGTGCTGGGAAGGCCTCGTTAAGGTTGGAGCTGCTCTCGAGCCCCACGCTCAGGGAATTTCTGCCTGTGCCCAGGAAGAAAATCAGTTTGTAGCTTAAAAACTGCAGGAAAATACAGGCACAGGTCTGAATTTAGCAGGCGGATGCGGTGTGAGAAATAAAGGGTGGAAATTAAGGGAGGAAAGCTGCTGGCAGCAAAGGAAAAGCCTCTCACTGGCATCAGGTTCAGAGGGCCTTTTCATCAGTTGTGTTTTGGGATAAGGTTAAAAAAGGGATGTGAATTTTCACCCCAGCAAGAACCTTATCATTGGGTCATTAAGGCTGGAAAAGGCCTCCAAGACCAACGTCTGAGCAAATCCCACCCTGCCCATAAATCCTGTCATGAAGTGCCAGCTCTGCTTGGTTTTGAACCCTTCAGGGTGGGTTTTAAAAGCTGACCCTCCCCTTTTATGTGATGCTTCTGTTCATTTTTATGCACAAAGTAGGATTTGGGCAGGGCAGAGGTGGCCATGCTGGGCAGGAGCAGGCCCAGGGTGTGGCTGTTTGAATGCAGAGCTGGATTTTCAGCAGTTTTTTGACTTGCCAGGTGAGGAAATTCCTGCTGCAAAGAGCAGCAGGTGCTCCATAGGTGTGGGGATTCCACAGGGAACGAGGCAGGATCAGGTGGATCCTGAACCTGCCCCGTGCCAGCAGCTGAAAAATGCTTTGTGGGTAGCAGCAGTGGTGAATTGGGAGGGGTGGAAGGGCCCAAAACAGCTGGGATTTGTGCTATAAACTGCACTTATCCTCCCCTTTTTTCTTCCAGAGTCTGAATCCATCAAGTTTTCCCTCCAAGTTCTGTCTCTTCCCCACTCGCTGCCTCAGTTTCCCTCAGCAGCTGCCTAAGTTAAATTGTGTGGGGAGCATCCATGGAAAACATCAGAAGCTTTTCCTTCTTGTTTGCATGCCCAGCACACAGAATTCTGGCAGGTTTTCAGCTCTGTGGGGGTGAAAATTTGTGTGGGGGAATTTTTGGGTGAGATTTGCTTAGCCCTGGTTTGTTTGTGGGAATTTTCAGGTGGGATTTCTGTAACCCTGGTTTGCTCTGGGAATTTTTGGGTGGGATTTGTGTGGCCCTGGTCTCCCTCTCCAAACTGCAGGAAACCCTTCGAGAAAAGCTGGTTGGCAACACCAGCGAGTGAAGATTGTTTTAAACTCCAATAATTTATATTTTATTAAAAGGAGCTTCTTTTTCAGGGGCTCCCCAGTGTCCCATGAGCAATTTGGGGGGACTGAGGTGTCCCACATCCCCCTGATGGCACAGGGGACCACAGGAGAGCTCAAGGCCCCCTCGATATTTGTCCTCTCTCTGTGAATCCCAGCTCCATAACCATCCCAGGGAAAGGAGGGAAGGCTGGAACCCTGGCTATGAATATTTATACTGGAGTATTAGTGGGGTTTTTTTTTACTCTAAATAACAGCACAGTGGATTCCTTCCCTGCAAAAACATCTCTATTCCTGTGAAAATATGGAAATATCATAAAAGCTTTCTAGAGGCACAGTATAAGCTGCCAACTTCGTGTCAGGATTATTGGAGACTTGTTTAGACCAAATTTTCTCGGTGTATTCTCTGAAGTAATTGATTTTTGGGCCAGACCAGGAGTGATGTTATTCAATTAAAAAGGCCAAATGTGAATGTTTTTGAACTGGCAAGAAGGAAAGTTTGGGAAAAGACAACAAGTCCCATTTAAACAAGGGAAAGAAAAAACATGTTGGGTTTTTGGGGGATTTTTTTTTAGGGAGAGCTTGATGAATGACAGCTTTTAAAAACCATAAAAAGCAGCAGTTAAGAAAAATGTGGCTTTTTTGGTTTTGTTTTTTTTCTTGCTTTGGTATAGATTGAGCTGCAGCATTTAAGGCCTCATATGTGGAACTGAGTTTTTCAGTCAGGTTTCCAACCTTCTGAAAGCCATCAATATTTCAGAAGCACAAGAAAGTTGGTTTACAAACTGTAGGGTTGTATTAAATAATATATCTATACTTGTGAAGAAAACAAAAAATCAATGGCTGCTGCAAGTTTAGCTCTGAAAGAATCCTAAAGAAATGTCGACAGCTCTTTTCTGGGCCCTTTCTATTGTGCCCATCAAATGTTTGAAGTGATTTTCAATATTGGCTTTTACTTTGTGCTAAACTTATTGCTGAACGTTCTTGGGGGAACCTAAATACATTATTTTATTTTCAAGGGTGAGTTTACAGAGATCTGTAAGTGTTTCTCCGAGAAGTGGCACTGAAATGATGAGCATTGGAATGTCCTGCCCACGTGAAAATCCCTCCTGTTCCCTGTTGGAGCCACGGCTGCTCCCAGGGGTTGTGCTCAGGTTGTGATGCTCAAACGTCCTGGATAAAGTGGCCAAAAGATTGAGGAATAAACCCAAACAAATTCATTCTCATTTTTGTTCAAACCACCAGCAGTTTGATGAGAGAACTGAGGAGATTTTTGGGGGGGCGTGTGGTGATTATTTCCTTTTCTGATACCACAGTACAATGACTATTTCCTTTCCTGATGACCTGGTTTGGGTGCTTTTACACCTAAAAAAATAGAGATTACAGCAGAAAGAATGGCCAGCACTGAGCATATCAATTAATAATCTCTTCAGTTCAGAAATATTGTTAAATATCCTCTGACCTTTGGGGTTTCAAGAGCATCGGTCACAATTCCCAGGGATGATCCCCGTGGGTCCCTTCCAGCTTGGAATATTCTAGGATCCTGTGATAATAGATGAACTTTTGACAATAAAACCAGTTTATAAACAAGTAAGGATTACCCCCAGGGTCTGTCCATAGTCAGCATTACAGTATATCCTGGGTTTATGTGGAATTTTATGTGGAATCCAATTCCAGACTGCAGTGGAGGTGCTGATGCTGCACTGGGAGAGAGCTCTCACTGAAATACTTGGAGTGTGGAAAAAGTCAAGCACTGCTTGTGGTGAGCGAGTACATCCCAGTCCTGTTCCAGGAGGGAATAGATCCGGTGGGATTCCCAAAAGCTTCCTGAATTTAATCCACCAGCATCTCCTGGTGGTGCATCGAATTCCTTCCTTCTGCAATTAGTTTGATTAATATAAGTTTCTAAAGCTGCCCAGCCCTGCCTCTCCAGGTGGTGGATCCCAAAACCCTCTGCATGTGGCACCTGGGGACACCTGGTGACCGTGGTGGTGCTGGGTCGTGGTTGGACTCGATGATCCTCAAGGTCTTTTCCAACCTCAACCATTCTGTTCCCTTTAGCAGCTTCTCAGTTTATTGCCCCAAATTCCCTGTTTGTGCTTTCCAGCTGCAAATGGATTGGGGAAAGGTCAGGAATGGGAAGGAGGAGCTGCTTTTGGGGGAAGGTGGGAAACAGCAGCTCCATAAGATGCCAGAATTAGTTAAATCTCCATCCTCAGCCTTAACACCCAAAACCACTCTCCTGCCTTGGAAGTGGAAATGCTGAAGTTTCAGGAGCTTTGCTGCCCTTTCATGCTTGATCCCAGCATGGAAAATGGAGCTGACATAAACTGGGAGTATCCAAATGATCTGTGAGTATCTGGGCTAATGAATGAGTTAGAGCTCTGTCAATATTTGCAGCCAGGGCTGTGGAATTAGCGTGGGTAATGCATGCAGGAGATGTAATTTTCAATTTACTTATCAATGTAAACATTCATTTAAAGCCGAAGCTAAGCCTGGTGTACAGAACTTCACTTGCTGGGAAAGAAGGGAAATTTATAATTTACATTTTCCAAGGGAGGGCTGCTCAGAGGTACCCAAACCAGGGGTATTTTAGTGTTGTTTTGCTGTGCAAAATTCACTTCTTTCCTAAACAACAAACCAGATCCTGGCATCCCATGGAAGATGCCTTGATGTGTTATTCCAAGTATATTTTTCTGTGTATATTGTGTGTTTTTTCCCTGAGAACACAAGGAAATCTTTCCCAAAACAAATCTTTTTGTCTCTCTCTGTTTTTCCCCGTTATTGTTGAGCAGATCATAATCTCATCCATAATGGATGTGGGACTGAAAAATTCCAGGGAGTTTACATTAACCAGTGTTGCCGAGGGAAGGAATTCTCTCCCAAAGATCCAGCTTTAATATAAAAGAGGAATAGCTGATATTACCACATTCAGATCCAAAATGGCTTTTCATGTTTAATATCAGCTGGGCCTTGCGTTAGGATAATTTTTGGAGGTTAGATTTGTGGTTCTGTGGTGAGGGCTGGAATAATTACATCCCTAAAAAATCTACTGCCCTGGAACTGCATGTCAGGGAAATACCCCTCTGACAGATTTCTTTCCAATCGTAATCAAATTGAAGGAATTTGATGTTTTTGGGATATGACTAAGATGTAACCGAACGTGGCACAGGAGCTGGGTTTATCCCAGAGTTATTGGTGCAGCACCAGGGTTTGTGCACAGCTGCTTAAATCAACAATTTTGCTTTATCCTCAGTTGCCATTCTCCCAGGGAAGGGAAACAATTGATCCCATCAAAGCACATCCTTGTCTGACAGCACTTTTTGAAGTGTTTCTGGTGGGGCCTAGCAGGGAGAGGTGAATTATCTCCTGCCTGACTGCGCAGTGCAGGCACCACCCACCACTCCTCCTTCCTCGCTGGGTTCCCCATGGCAGTATTTTATGGGAATAACTGGGATGCTGGTGTTCTGCTGAATCTCAGCCCTAAAGATAAAAGCCAGGGACTTTATGTGGGGGCTGAGAACAGAGCAACAGACAATGTGAACCAATTTGGTTTATCATGAGTTCTCTGCTTTATTACCTCAAAATGTCAGGTTATATAGAGGTCAGATAGTTTACAAATTCAGGTGCTTTTTAATTGGTACACAAAGTGAAAAAGAATTCAAAACAATTCAGTCTTAAAGCAGCTACTATGATTACAATATAACTATGTTATCTAAAACCAAACACACTGTAACAAACAATTTTTGCTGCACCACAGGCTTATCACTTCAACATAGGCCCAAAATTCTGAGGCCTATTTGGATAGCTCAAAGCTCTTCCATGAGACAATCATGTCCACGCTCCTTAAAAAATTCTGCTGCACAGCCCTAATGGAATTTTACTCCAGGCCATTGCACCAAAATCTGCTGGAAGTTTCTCCCCCAGCCTCTCCAGGCAGGTGGAATCGATGGAGCTGGCGCAGCAGCAGGAATGGGATGAACGTTCTGGCATCTGTGGGGGAAATGTGGGCAAAAAAACCCACAGAGACAGGCAAGGGAGGGAAATAACCTTAATTTTGGGAGTTTGGTATTAAGTGGGAGGTGGAGGGCCTGAGTGAGGAGGAGAGAGCAGCTCCCTTGTGCCGGTGACAGCAGGAGAGCCGGGGGACAAAGGCCGTGCAGGGAGCAGCTGTGCACTGGCGCACTTGGGGAGGCAAAGAGGCATCCCTGGAACATCTGTGCAGCACAGAAACCACGGGGGGAAGGAGCTGCCAGGGAATCCAGGCTCAGGCACCGCTCGGGGCTAAACAACTGCTCCTGTCTGAGCCCTTTCTCTGTGCATTTCCCAGCACGAGGGAGTGAGGCAGCGGGGAAGGAGCTGAGCGCCAGGTGGGAGAACTTCTGGCACGAGGAATGTTTGTGAGAGCGGCAGGGCTGCAGCAGAGATCCCTTACAGCCCATGTGGCACAGGCCGAGGTTCTTGCCACAGGCTTTGCAGCAGGTTTTGGGAGCCAGTCTGGAAATGTGCTCTGCAGTGTGCCTGCTGCTCGTCCAGCCTAAGAAATCCATTTCCTTCCACAGCCCCTTCCAAACAGCCGAGGAGGGCTCCCCTTTGCTCTTCCATCAAAGCTGGGAGAGGTCACTGGTCCCCACCATCAGATGTGAGACAATTCCTTGATCTTCAAATCCCTTCCCTCAGATTGATGCCTGTAAAGGTGGCTGAGAGGTTCCTTGATTTTAGGAGCGGAGCAGGGGCTCGCTCCCTGTTGCTGTTTGATCAGCAAGTCCCCAGCTATTTTCCTGAGTGTTGAGGCCACAAGTGGCTGAGTCTCTGTAGTGTTAACAGCTCCTTTAGTGCAGGGACACTGAACCTCCTTGGAGCTTTGAAGTCCCCAGAGCTACAGCCCAGCTCCACATGTAAGCACTGAGGCGACATCAGCAAGGGCCCAACACCCTCTAAAACTGAGACCTTGTGGTGTGATGTGCGCTCGTGCACACTTCTGGGTAAGCTGTGAGTCTCAGCTGCTCGGCTCATCTCCATGCAGGATAAATTGAACACACCACGCTTGTTTGGAGCAGAGAGGGAGGTGCTGGTGGCTCAGGTGGTGCTGCCTGTGGGGCAGCTCTGTTGGACAGGCTGCGCGTGCCTCTCCCACATCCAGTTCCCCCTTCGCTCCCCGCTGGCACACAGCGATCCTGTCACAAGGCCATTAACACCTCCAAGTGCTTATTTATTCTGGCATTTGGTTCCCCAGGCCCCTGCAGGCTCAGCATGGGATGGGCCAGCCAGGGTTTGTTGTTTCCTTTCCCAGTTGGTATTTACGTGGAGGGGATGGGTTCATCCTTTAACTTTACTCCCTGTGTTTGGCAGAGAGGCAGGAGGGAGAGCCCTTTTCGTGACCCTCCAGTTCTCACCTGTGCAGGTGCCGCGTGTGGTGTTGGCAGCGCCAGAGCAGGAATAGATTCCACGGAAAAACCCTGCGGAGAGGAGCTGGGTGCTGCTTCTGGAGGAGGGGAGCTCTGCTTGTCAGATCACTGCAGTGGCACTTGATTCCTCCTGGGTTTTCACAGTGACTTCCTCCATTTGCTCCTGCTGGATGAGTCAGGAATGCAGAGCCCTGAGCTGCTGCAGTGTCCGTGCTCTGTCCTGGCTGGCTGCATCAGCTGCTCCCTGCTCAGCTCCTGCCTTCCCTCCCCACCAGTTTTCAATTCACAATTCATAAATTCACGGGCTAAGGGGTGGGGCACGGGACTCTGCCAGAAAAAAGAGCTCCTTGTGCTATCATCCCAATTTAAAAAAAGCCCAATTCATGTCTCAGAAACCCTTCCAGCTTTCCCTGAGAGCTCCAGGTACCCGAACTCCATTCTGAGGATTGGAAGTGATTTCTAGGCCGCCCAGGTGGGTTGGGGAGGGCTGTTCTCTGTCCCCCTGTGCTGTGAAGGCTGGGGCTGTGTCTGCAGGGGGAGGTGCTCATTTCCAGGAGGGAAAGGGTCCAGAGTGATGAGGGATCAGGGACACAACCCCGTGCTCTTCCCAGGTGGGAGTTTTTTAGACACTCATCCATCTCAGCAGAGGATGAACCTTTTCCTCACCCTAACCCAAATTTTCCAGCTGGGAAAATCAGCCACCAGTTCTGGGTTTGCTTTGACACCACGGGGTCCCTGAAATCGGGATCAGGTCTTTTATCAGGGAGGGGATTCTGCTCTTTTTTGGCTCCTGGAGAAGTTTTGAAGATTCCTCAGGACTTCAGAGAGAAAGCCTTGCTGTTTTCTCCTGTTCTAATTGTATGGGCAGGAGGGGAATGAGAAATCAGCTCTTTCAGATTTGTCAATTTTCAGAAGCAATTAAAGCATTCCAGTTTAATTTTGGTTAAGAGCCGTTCCATTATGGATGCAGGGAGGAAGCCATCCCTGATGGCCCTCAGGACATGCCAAAGTGTTTTAAGATCAGTTTGGGCAGTCAGAGATGTGTGAGTAATGAAACGTCTGCTCCGAGAAGGGCCCGTGCCCACCCTTGGCAGGGGAACCTGGCAAGAAGCTCCTCCATGGCTTTGCTGCTCCCTCCCATCCCTCTGCTCCTTCAGGAGCCCTCTCCACCTTTTCCTTTCCATCTCTCCTCTGAATTTTTTCCTTTCTTTCCCAGCAAACCTCGGAAGTTAAGGCACCACGAGATGCAACATGACATAATCAATAGAGAAACTTTCTGAGCTTGCCAAGGCTTGGGATTTTTATTTTTTTTATTTTTTTTTAAAGTGTCTTGCTATCTGTCAGCATGTGCTAATTGAGCCTACACACCCATATGGCACCTGCTCCCTGGAGGGAAGCGTTTCCATAGCCCTGGAGAGCACAAGGAGTGGTGGGGAGGGAAGCGTTTGCCTGGGAATGTTGTATTCCTGGAAAACAAACTGGGGATGGTCCCCACGGGGCTGGATTGGAGCCTTTGGTGTCACTGCTGTGCTGCTTAGGATGCTGGCACTGGGTGAGTTGTGTTGGGCTTGGCTTAAATTTAGAACTAACGGAAGGTTTTAGTTCTCAGGAGGGTGGGAAAAGCGATGTGGGGGTTTCTAATGAGCCCAAACGAGGCAGTGGCTCCATCAAACCTGAGGAATGGTGGCTGCGATGCCCAGACATCAGTGGGAATGCTCCTCTCGTGGCTCAGTAACAGCTGCACCCACTCCAGCTGAGCTCAGCAGCTGGAATTTCACATTCCCAGCCTCCCCGGGGCTGTCTCACCAAACCCTCAGCCAGGGTTCAAGAGCTCTCTGGGCCGGGCACCGGGAAGGGCTGGGCTCCATCCTGGAATTCAGGAGGCATCTGCCACCATGGGCAGGAAGGTTCTCCCTCCCACCCACAGGTGGGCAAGCAGAAGGAGAAGGATCTGCCTGAGCCACACGGAGAGGGAGCACAAAACAGCACAGCAGTTGTGAGGTTTGCTCTGCGAAGGACACAAAACACACTTGGTGACATTCTGAGGGGCAGGGGGGCTGTGGCTCTGTCACCTGGCCACCAGTATAGGCAGGGGGGCTGTGGCTCTGTCACCTGGCCACCAGCATAGGCAGGGGGGCTATGGCTCTGTCACCTGGCCACCAGCATAGGCAGGGGGGCTATGGCTCTGTCAGCCTGGCCACCAGCATAGGCAGGGGGGCTGTGGCTCTGTCAGCCTGGCCACCAGCATAGGCAGGGGGGCTATGGCTCTGTCAGCCTGGCCACCAGCCTGGGGCAGGGGTGACAAGAGGCCTGCGAGGTGTGAAATACCCACAGGTGTGTGAGTATGGGCGCTGCAGAGCTGGAAGGTGCTGCAGGAAACACGTGGAGCTGTGGGCAGGCAGCCAAAGGTTTGGGATCAGTGGGGTCAGCACAAGGCCCTGCTGCACATCCTGAAACCCCTGCTCAGCCCCAGAAATGCAAGAGCAGCACCAAAAAGGGGGAATTGGGCTGTTTCTGGTGGGAAAAACGCTGGATTTTGGGGTCGAATTGCTTTGCCACAGCCTGTGGTGTTGTATCAACACCACATAGTTCCAGGGCTTTGGGAAATTTGGGAATGTGCAGGGAAGTTAAACAGCTCAGTTGTGTACCCAGGGTCTTCAGACCTGGCTGTAGGAATGTTGGTGACCCAACCATACAGAATGAAATCAGTGGGTTCCTCTCGAAAGGAGAAATGAGACTGGGCCTAGGCTTTTTCTCATTCCTTTTGCTGTCCTGAGCACTCCTCAGTGCTCACTGAGTGGCACAGGAGTTATGAACAGGAATTGCTGTGCTCTGAGAGGATCAAACAGTGCCATCCATCCCCTCCCATCCCTCAGGGCTGCAGAAATGGCACTGATTAAAGTCTGTGTGACTGTGCTGGTGTTTGATGCTGTGCCTGGAAAGAGGAAGGATCATCCCCCAGAAAGCTCCGGGGTTTTGTTGGTTAAGCACAATGGAATTGCTGTGTTTGCTGAGCCCCCACATCTGTCTGAGCTTTGGTGTTGACCAGGGCCTTAAAACACCTGAACAAGGAGGTGAAATGAAACACCTCCTCCCACACAGCAGAGCTCTGTGACCAGCCTGAGAAAGAGCTAAAGCCCCACGGGCTAAGGCTTGATAAAGTGATTTTATGATCTCTCAAAATCCATTTAGTTTTCCCATGTCCCTTTCTGGTTCTGCCTGCCCGGTGTCTGTAAGGGCGAGCTCTGCACTTGTAGTTCTTGTTCCAGATGAATTTGTGGTGGTTTTCAGTGCCTCCCAACCATTATTCAGTGGTTTCTTGGGTTTTTAAGTGAGGTTTCCTACAGAAACTGGGATTTGCTGGAGTCCAGTACTTTCTGGAGCGTTTGTACCACTCACTGCAAAAAGCAGAGCCCAGCAAACACAGCTGATAAGAATTCCCAGCACACTGGTGTGTGAGATGGAGGCTGCTAACAGTCACCCACCTCTCTGCAGCGGATGGTCACAAGAATTGTCATCTGAGGATCTGTTGATCCTCGTGTTGGAGTACTGAGGGGCTTTGGCACTCCTGTGACACCAACGTGATCTCCCCTGGTCACTCGGAGGGGAGGGTGGAAACACCCACGTGCACATTTATGGCCTTGGGACCAAACGTTTGGTTTCCTGCAGGGCCTGCTCCTTCCAAAGGCGCTGGGCATTGGAGCTGCCTCCTGGATGGGCTTTAGGGCACCCAGGGCATTGGGACAGGAGGTGGGAGGTCCTGGCTTCAGCCTGACTCCAGCTCCTGGGACCTTGTCTTGCCACATTCCCTGCTGCTGTCAGGTGTTCCCTTCGCCTGGGAGAGCTGCAGCTCTGAGGGACCTGGCTCTGTGGATCGTCCTTCTCAATTAAAAAAACCCAAATGGAGGTTTGTGTATAAAAAGCAAATCTCTTCCTGCAGCCTGTGGGGATTTTAATGATTTTTATTCCCAAAAGCTCTGGGAGCAATCCCTGCTTCCTTCTGCAGAGCTGTGAATTCTCTTCAGTCTGATATAAACTCAAGCTTTGCTTTTCCCCCCTCACCTGGCTGAAGAGCAGGGAGTTCCCCAAAACCCTGCCTCTGGCTTCCTCCCCAGCCTGCTTCCTTCTGAAGAAGCTCAGCCTGTCCTAAGTGTGGCCTGGGTGCCCCCAGGATGTAAATTCCCCCCAAAACCACCTGATCTGATGGGATTCTCCCTGTGGAATGGGGATAAGGAGCTTCATTTAAAGTTGTCGATGAGCTGAGTGTGTGGGAGCAGCTGGGACAGACTTGGGGCAGCAGCAGAACTGACCATCTTCCCTTGGAGAGGGAACTTTCCCTTGGAAAGGGAATTACCTGGTGCTGATGTGAGGTTTCCGGGGGGTGGTGGCCGAGGGAAACCCCCAGGACAAACAGGCTCCACTACGAACTGGTGACCCTAAAACTGAGCTCAATCCCATCTGCAAAATTTGTCGTCTTTAAGCATCCCAGCTTTTTCCCATTTTAGGCATCATTACTGCACCTTTCAGCTGCTGCAGTGCTGGCTTTAACTGGGATAAATCCCTGGGGAAGCTCAGTTCCAAGGAAAAATTGGATTATGGGTCTGAGCTCTGGGCTGAGCATGTAACTCCTTGGATTTCCTTTGTGTGTGGATCCCGCAAGGGCTGCCCACCCTGGAATTGCCTTTGGAGCTGGAGTGAGGATTCATTGGAGCTGCCATGGGCTCGGAATGGGAATCCTTCAGTGCCAAACAGAGGGGCTGAGCCCTGCTGAGCCTTCAGGAGCATTTCCTACCCCTGGCGGGGCACATCCAGCTGTGGAACGGCCACAATTTATGGGATCCGAGGCAGCTGGAGCGCAGAGATGGCAGGAAAATCAATAAATAAACCCAAACCCGGGGAAGTTGGCTGTGCTGCCTGGAGTTTGGAGAGGGAAGTGCTGGTGACCAGATGTGTGTGGGAGCAGGGGGGAGGTGCCGTGGGTTTGCAGAGCGGGTGGCAAACACGGAGTGGGCCTGATCAGATGGGAGCAGCTTGGACGGCTCTGAGCAGCAGTGGGAGTTCGCCTGCGGATCCAGCCTGGCAGGGCTGCTCCGGGAATATCCCGGGAAGCTGGGATGGAGGCGCTGGGTCTGCAGGGAGCTCGGCAGTGTCTGTGCTTCAGCTGGGGCCTGCCTGCTTACACAACAGGCTGAGGGGCTGCAGCAGAGATGTTTGCCTGCCTGGTTTTCCGTGTGGGTGGAACTCGGCAGACAGGAATCCTCAGGTGGGGAAGGGGAACGAGTGCCTGGGGCAGAGGGGCTGTGCTAAACTCGGCACTGACACAGAACCGAGGCCTCAGCCTGGCTATAAATTGCCACCTTGCAGAGCAATTTTGGCTTTTGCTGTGTTCTCACTTGTGATAAATTTGCTGGGAACTGGAGGTGTTTCGCCTCAGATGCCTCGAGCTGTTCCCTGAGTCTTTCCCAGGGTTTGGAGAGGGAATTTGTCTGTCTCCTGTGCACACGCTGTACATCCTCGGAGACCCAGGGAGGAAAAACACCAGGGAGGTGTTTTCCTAAGGAAAACCTGCTGGTGCAGGGGTTTGTCTCCCAGAAACAAAGCTTTCAGGGAAGTGGAGCATTTATGGCTTGGAAACTGCTCTTGGCAGAAGGTGCAGTGGGAGGCAGAAGGTGAAAAGCTGAAGTAGTTGGTGTTCATTCCCTGGCCAGGGGAAGAGCCCAGCGCCCAGTTCTGCCCTGCCCCATTCCCAGTTCCCAGAAAATCATCTCAGGTACCAGAGCAGACAGAATTATCCTAAGCTTGTTGTGTGTTTATGGACAGGCAGCTTTAGGAACGGGACATTCCCCTGGGATAGCAGGGATCCAGCTGAGCCTCCCTGCATCCTCCCAGACAGGAGAGAATTCCAGCTTCCATCTCCTCCATCACTTCAGCTGCCTTCTCTGACCCATCCTCTGCCTTGGGTTGGTTTTTTGGTTAAAGCCCCTTTCAGAAGGCCTTGTGCCATGAAAACAAAGACGCCAAACCCTGATTTTCTCAGGAAATGTGATTTATTTTTCCTCAGGCAGCCCACGGGGAGGGCGTTGGGCACCCCGAGGAGCAGAGCTGACACCCTCCCTGCCAGGGGGCTGGGAGTGCAACTCCAGCACCAGCTCTGTTTGGATTTCAGCCTCTCCCTGAGGAGCAGTGACTGTCCCAGCTCACCTGAATGGAAGGCTCCTGGTGTGGCTGCAGGTAGGCGAGGGAAGAGCTGAGCCAGCTGTGAAAAGATTCCCTGGGAAAAGATTTGTTCTAGGCTGGAATCAGAGCTGTTCTGCTTCTTTCTGGGTGAATTATTCAGCTCTCTTCAAGAGTCAGGCACTTTGTTTTTGCTGTTGGTTTTATCTCGGCACATTCTGCTGTGCTAGGGAGTGACCCTGCTCCAGTTTATTGTGAGGATCATAAAATCATGGAATATTTTGGGTTGTAATGAGCAGGGACGTCTTCAACCCCAGCAGGTGGCTCAGAGCCCAATCCATCCTTTTCCAGGGATGGGGATGCTGCAGTCCCCAGGCACCCACCCTGCCTTCAGCTGCTTTAAAATGCCTTTAAAATGGGCTGGAAAATTGCTCAGGAGCAGATTCTGGAGGAGAGGAGATGTCCCAGCTCTCCAAATGTCGAAGGCCTGGGCCCCCGCTGGGGTTGGAACTGGGGGCTCAAACCCCTGTCCTCTGCCCTGGGGCTTTTCTTCCTTTGATTTGTCATGTTGGAAAAAATGCAGCAAGTGATCTTCTTCTGCTGTTTCAGAGTTGTTTATTTGTCTTATCAAAACCTCGGAGGCAGAGGCAGCATCCCCCGAGGACACCAGGGCAGAAAGGCAATGGCTGCAGATCAGCAGCTACCTTTGATATCTTACTAACAACCATTCAAGAAACAATTTGTGTTTTATTTTCTTTCCAACACCAGTAAATCCTCATCTTATTGATATGTCCTTTCTATACTAACTTTTTCCCACCAACCAACACACCACAGGAACTGGTGTCAGAGGAGAGAGGAAGAGAAAGAGGAGAGAGGAGAAGAAGAAAGAAGGAAAAACCACACCCAAAAAGCTCCATCTTGTCCCTATGTAATACACAGAGCAAGATCCTAAAACTACAACCAAACTCTCTGTGGTTCACCAAACAAAAATCTCTTCACGTCTCTGAAGAGCATTCAGGCATTCAGGTGCATTCAGGTTCTCCCAAAAGTGGAGGGAGCTTCTCCCAAAGCCTAGGTCGCTGGCTAGGCCACTTGTGAGGAGCTCTGGGGCTATAAAGAAACCACCAGAGGAGCAGGAGAAGCTTTCAGGCTTCCCTGGACTCTGACATCCAAACAGGAGCATTAACCCAGTGCCGGGAGGTGAGGGCAGGGACGTGGCTTTAATCTGATTTCAGTGACAGCTGGTGGGGATTTGGTGCCTGTTGGTGATGTTTGCTGCCAATTTGGTGAGCCCAAAGAAATAGAATGAGGCTCAAGTCTTTGTCCCCTTCTGTGCAGACTGGTGGGTGACACCAGTGCTCTGGGGGTGCTTAAAAGTGGTGACACCAGCTGCTCTGGGCTGGTGCTGAGGGAGAGGAGCAGGCAGGGAACAGGGAACAGCACGGAACTGGGGAATGGCTNCTGGACCAGGGTGCTCAGCCCCACATCCTGCACCCGGAGCCGGGCCTGGGTCCTGTCTGGTTCCTGGCAGTGGCAGCACAGTCTGGGCCTGGCTCTGAGCCACACTCGAGTGAGCAGCTCTCGCTGGGGTCAGAGTCTTCCTCCAAATGCCCTTTGTAGCCTTTGGGCAGAGCAGTCACCAGTGACCAAGCAGGAGAAAAACCCTTTTGAAGCCTTGTGGAAGGAGGCAGAGAGCTGGAACCGGGGGAAGAGGTGAGCCGAGGCAGCAGCAACCCTGCCTGCAACAGCTCCTCACAGAACTTATTAAACAAAAATATTGCAAAATTCAATTTCCACAGCAGGAATTGCCAGTGAAACCAGGAGATTTCCTTGCTGGGTTTAACAGAGCTTGGGTTGCTCAAAGCATGGAGGTTCTGCTTTAGGAATCTATAATTTGTAGGTAAAAGAGGCAGATCTGGTAAACCAGAGGCTTTAAAACACATCAGCACATAAATGCCAGCATTAATAACATTGTGAATTATATTTTTTATTTTCCTAAAGGTCACTGGCTTTGAACAAACCTTAAGGAATCAGACAGTCTTTGTTTGGTGATGTGCTGAGGGCTGGAATCCCCAGCTGGAGCAGCAGGGACCAGGGACACTGGAGCCTGGGAGGAATTCTAATCAAGAAATGCCAGAGTTTTGTTGGCAATGGGAAAAGGGAGGGGAGGGTTTGTTTTATTCGCCCCAAATGCACAAGAGGTGAGGAGAATCCCTGTGGGGTCTGCCAGGAAGGGACAAACCCAAGGGCTCAGCTCTCCCAGCTCAGGGGGCCAGGAGAAGCAGGAGGGTTTATCCTTAACTCAAATTAAGGATTCCTCTCCATGAGTCAGGCAGAGATTGGGATGGGACTCAGGATTTGGGTGTTCGAAATCAGGGTGGAACTGGGAGCAAACGGAAAGGCTGGGAGAACTGGGAATGTTCAGCCTGGAAAAGAGACGTGGGGTGAGAAAAGTGTGACCTTCCAGGACCTGAAGGTACAGGAAAGATGGAGAGAGACTTCGGAGAGGAGATGGAGGGAATGGAATCCCCTGCCAGAGGGCAGGGATGGATGGGATGTTGGGACGGAATTCCTGGCTAGGAGGGTGGCTCAGGGCTGGGATGGAATTCCCAGAGGAGCTGTGGCTGCCCCTGGATCCCTGGCAGTGCCCAAGGCCAGGCTGGAGCAGCCTGGGACAGTGGGAGGTGTCCCTGGGCATGGCAGGGCTGGCACTGGGTGGGATTTAAGGTCCTTCCCACCCAAACCATCCCAGTATTCCATTATTTCCCTGTGGTTCTCAGATTCCCATCCCCACCACCTCCCCGTGTGCTCCCAGCTGCCCTGGCAGGGTCAGGAATTGTTCCTCAAATCCCTCAGATCTCCTTGGGAGGCAGCAGCAGCTGTGGGGATGTTGGCAGCAGCTGCTGGAGGCCGGGCAGGAGGAGGAGCTGGGCAGGGATGTGGATCCTGGGATCTGCTGAGCAGATGGAGACTCTGAACAGCTTCTCCTCCACAGGAGGGGTTTGGGTTTTTCCGGAGAAATGGGATCCATCTCCATGCTCAAACAGGAATTTGGATTTTTTCGTTTCCCAGAGGCTGACAGGTCCTGATGGCAGAATGGGGCAAAGCTGAACTTGGCTTTCAAGGTGGGAAGGCAAAAAAATCCAACTGAAATGTCTGCCTGCTTCGTTTTGGGTTTTTTGTTTGGGATCTGCAGGGGAAGTCTCAAAGTAAAGGTAGCAGGTTTAGAAAATAATCTCATTTCTAGGGTTCCTATGAGGTGAAAATTTCATAAATCTGTGAATTGGTGCACAGTTCTCTGTGGAGCTTCCCCACACTTTGTCCTGAACCTCTTTGGGAGTGGCAGAGATTTTCTCAACGCATTTTGGGAACAAGAAAAATATTTATTTTTCTGCTTTTTTTCCAATATATTGGTTTAAAACATTTACTTCTCTACACACTCAGCATCAGAAAGTCCTCGGAGTAACCCAAGCAGTGGAGATGAAAACCTCTGCAAGAGGCTGTGCACAGACTGATTAAATTGGGCTCCCAAACCTGGTCTGAAGTCAGGGCGATGTTAATCAGCAGCAGAACTGAATGAGGGAAGAGATAAACACACACTTGGTTTTCCAGCAGTTTCAGAACAGCCCCCACAGCTGCTTCAGTTCAAAAAATTGGTTTTATTTTCACACAGATATTTTTAAATGTCTTTAACACTCTTTTTTACATGACAATAAAGATATTTGAGGGTTTCATATTGAAATTTATCGTTTCGAAACAGAATCATGGAATCATTTATGCTGGAAAAGGCCTTCAAAGCCGAGTCCAACCATATTTCTGTAGCTGTGTCATGTTTAACTTCATCTAATGCAGTTAAAAACAACTTAAAGGAGAAATTCTGGGATCTCTCGATTGCACATGTCCAAATAAAATATTTCCCTGTTGTTTCTTCCAACCTCTTCACCCTCAAAAATCGAATTACTGCCATCAGTGTCACTCTAACCACTGACAGCTGTATTTCTGTCCCCAATTGGCTCTTCTTTCCCCAAAACTCCTGCACCCTCAAGGACTGGAGGGAAACGTTGCTGGAGTATTTAAAGAGAAGAGGTCCTGATCCTTTAATTAATTATTTTAAGTTGAGGGAAAATCTCCTTCTCTTGCTGCAGGAACCTCTCCCACCATTGCCATCCCAGGTCTCCAGCTCACCTGTGGGAATGCTGCCACGCCTGGGACAGGTACCTGCAGAATGGACACTCTGGGAAAGGTTCCTGGGTTGGAAAGCAGGACGTGACCAAAAGCATGGATTCTATCCCCATCTCCATGAACCAGGTGGGGCAGTGCTCCCTGCCCGTCCCCCCAAGGCTATTTTCTGTTCATGGCCCAGCAGTGCCTTGCCCATGGCTCACAGATAACTCGCCCCTGGACTATCTCCTGTCCATGGCCATCAGTGCCTTTGTGAGAAGCTCCACCCAGAAGGAGGACCCAGGCACTCAATCCTGGATAGAAACTGGGATTTTGAGAATCATAAGCAGCCTTTTCCACTGGAATTCCCAGAGGACAGGAGCTACATACCCACCCCTGGAGCTTCTGAGGAAGACCAGACCTTTCCTCCACGATCACCTCTTCACCAGAACCACATCCATCACTTCAGGAGAACTGCAGCCACCATCTCATGGCACTGCCACTGCTGCCCTGACTAACAGGGCTCAGCTTGTATCTGACTCTGTCAGTTTAAACCAGTATTTCTCCTGCCTGGTTTTATATTTATATATATATATAATCATTAGTAAAGAACTGTTATTCCCATTTCCCATATCTCTGCCTGAAAGGCCTTGATTTCAAAATTATAATAATTGGGAGGGGAGGGGGTTGCATTTTCCATTCCAAGGGAGGTTTCTGCCTTCCTTAGCAGACACCTGCCTTTCAAACCAAGACAGAAAGGTTCCTGCATCATCTCCATCCTCTCCCATGGGTGCAGGGAGCTCATTCCTTCCTGCTCTGTTGCTCCAGCTGTATCCACTGATGGGAAAAGCATCCCCCAGGACAGCTCTGGAATGGCACCAGTTAGCTTCCGATTGCAGCTTTCCGGTGGAATTAACAAACAGGGCCCTTGGCTTCCCAAAAATGCTCAGTGAGAGCTGGGAACCTCCTCTGCTTTTTATTCCTCCTGATTTGAAACATCAAGAAGTTTTTCTGGTTTGTTCTGCTGGGATGGTTCAGCCTGGAGGGTTGGGGTGACCGAGCTGTGACCTTGCAGTGCCTGAAGGAACCTGCGGGGAAGATGGAGAGAGAGGATTTACGGGAGATGGAGGGACAGGGAATGGCTCCAAACGGACAGAGAGCGGGGTTTGGATGGGATATTGGGATGAAATTCCTCCCTGTGAGAGTGGCTCAGGGCTGGGATGGAATTCCCAGAGCAGCTGTGGCTGCCCCTGGATCCCTGGCAGTGCCCAAGGCCAGGTTGGAGCAGCCTGGGACAGTGGGAGGTGTCCCTGGCATGGCAGGGCTGGCACTGGGTGGGATTTAAGGTCCTTTCCAACCCAAAGCATTCCATAATCCTGTGAAATATCTTCTGCTGGAGTGGCCATGTGCTGATGGCAGTGCAGGGCTTCCTCCCCTCTTCACTCAAACCTTTGGGATGCTGTTTTTAGTTCCAAACATCCATGATTTCTGCTGGGAGGCAATATTCCATCCAGCACTCCTGCCCTGCTCTTCAGAGGTGCCACCTGCAGCTCCAGCAATCCCAGGCACGTTGGCAGCTTCACTCCTGTCACCTCCAGCTCTGGGAATGCTGCAGCCAGCAGGAAGAATAAATCTATTAATGCGCAGACAGGGAAATTGGTGCCTGTTAACAGCAGCTAAATTTAACTGAGGGAGCCAAATCCTCTTTGGGGTGAGCTGGGTGACGTCAGTGTCTGCTATAAATTAGGGATTGATTCTGCTGCCTTTAGGGTTGTACAAATTCTGCATGGTTTTGGTGTCCCTGTGTGCAAGAGATTAAATGAAATAATGGGTGCAATGCTTGGTTTTTGTTGGCCTCGTGTCTGCTCCTGGAAATAGTCATGAGCTGGAAATGGAGAGGGGGGGTCCTGCTCCATGTTGGGATGATCTTTGTGTGTGGAGATGCTGTAGTTATCGACTGCCTGCAAACACCTTCAACTGGAGAACGAATTTCTGCTCCATTTCTTTATTTATTCACTGGAATCCTGGTGCACAGCCCGTGTTCCTCACACACACTCCAGCAGTGACCTTTTCCAGCAGCACTCGCTCCCCGAGCGCCGTCAGTGTTGCGTGTCCTCTCTGTGTCCATGGCAATGGAGAGGCCCCGGAGCTGTGTCGGGCAGAGCTGAGATGCTGATCAGATTCCACTTTCCATATGGTCACTTATTCTTACTTTTCCCACAGGATTCAGACATGCAGACCACGGACAAGCCCTGTTCCCCTCCCTGTGTATTTCCAGTAGCTGCCGTCACTGGGCTGCGTGTTCTGAACCGGGCTCAGCTTGATTTTAAATCACCCTTCTCCTCCCAGACCTAAGGGCTTGTTTTGCCAAATTGCTCCGTGTGTTGCCTGCACTCTGCATTTTGTCCCTGCCCGACACTGTGAGGAGCATTTGGTGCCACCCTGCTGAGCTCTGCTGAGCTCTGCTGGGCTCCCATCCGCTCTCAGCGCTCGTGCCCGCGCAGCTCTGGAAGCAGCTATTAGAGAAAATATGTTCCCCACATCCCAGCAGCCTCAAAAGCCCTGATAGCTCAGGGGATGAACACATCTCTCATCCTCCAGGAGCTCAGGGAAGCTGTTGTGGGGTTGGTTTTGACACGGTGGTAAAAGGCTCTGCGGTGCCAGCGATTCTCTCCTCTCTTGACAAGATCAGTTTTGGTCTTTGCTTTCCCACACTTCCAGGTTATTACAGGACCAACAGGATGATGCCGATACATGATTCTATTTTAATCTTCTTTTCTTCAAATTATACTTTAAAGGTGGTAGGAGCTACAGCAGTCTTGGAACTTAATTCCTATGGAATGAATTTGGAAGTTCCTGAGCAACTTCAGGTAAAATTAACAAACATTGCAATTAATTTATGCCAGTTACTCTGGCTGAGGATCCATTTCAGTGTTGGTTTATGATAATGCAGAGCTAAGGAGGACAAAAATATGCAAGAATGCATATTTTTGCACATTTTGGGGGTTTCTGTGTAGCTTGTGATGCTGAAATTGCCCTGTTTGAGACTCTTGGAGCCGTGGGGATCCGAGGATTTGAGCTGAGCCAGGGGAAGGACTGACGTGAGCGTGACGGACGTGCCCAGTGGGAGCCTCTCTCTCTTGATGGGCAGGCAGAGAGGAGCAGGAGATGGCAAAAGGGAGCCCAGGAATGTGGCCTGGAGCTGCCCAATGGATTGCAGATACTCCTGACCCACCAGCCTCCCCACTGGCTCCAAATTCACTTTGCTTTCTTCTCCTCCTGGGGATGAAGAGCTTCACCCTGAGGGGGAGGGGGTGGGAGGACCTTTGTGGAAAACAGAATCCGAGTTTTCAAAGCACTTTCTCTCATATTCTACAAGAGTTCTAGGAGTGTGTCTAAAAACAAAGCCCCAGACTTCAACCCCTCAAAAAATCCCCAAAAAACTTGGGAATTGCTGCACAGTTCAGCATCAATTTTTAGATGCTGTTCCAATCCCCCCAAAACTCCTCTCTATCCACTGTTTGGTACTTGGGATTTGTGGATTGGGGACCATCTTTAGTTTAGATTGATTTAAAGGCTGGAGTTTCCAGGAAAGATCTTATGGCCAAGTGGAATTTTATGTACCTGCACTTTATAAATGCACAGGGTAAACATTGGAGATGCAGAGTAACACTTCTCAAAACCATCTCTGAGTTTATTCAACACTCACGTTTTGTCAAATCCAAGGGGAATTCAGACAGTTTTGATTATTTGAGCCTTGAACTCTCCTGTGCAATATTCTCTTGTGTAAATATGGGCAAACCTCACGTCCGTGGCTGTAGTTAGACAAAAATAAATTGAGTTCTGTGACTCTTTGACCTCCTGTAAGTTGAATTCTGACAACCTCATGTCACCTCCTCAGCTGTCTCTGTGGCTGCTGCTGCTCTCCTGTGTTTTGCAGCAATTTTGGAGTTGGCCACAGCCCTACTGCAGTTGGAAATGTTGCACCTGGCTGATTCCTGTCAGCAACCAGGTTAGTCCTCAATCCCTGCTCCTCCTGGAATCCTTGAAGCCTCATTCCAGCTAATCAGGTGTAGATAGTGAAGGATCTGTTAATATGGACAGTTAAATCCCCTCTCTGCCCTTCCACCCTTCCCCAAACCCTTGGGGTCCTTCGGGCTCGTGGCTGATGTGAGAGTGATGCTTGAATGGAGCCCTTGGCACACAAGAAGTTAAACCCAAGCCGTGGCTGCTGCTGCTGCAGATGGTTTCACTCTTGGACAGGGCTGGGAGAGAGAAGGATTTCATCCCCTCCTGTGATCAGCGTGGAGAGAGCTTCTGTCAGAGCCCGGGCAGCAGAGGCAGCAGCAGATGGGGCGAGTCGGACTCCTGCTCATGAATGAATCCTTCTTCTGCCTCCTTGTTTTCAGCATCGCTGACCACGGGCAGGGAAATAAATGCCTCGCTCTGGCCAAGACAGAAGCGAAGCCTGTCAGTAGGATCTTCATGGAGGAATCTCTATTTATGCAGTGGTACAGAGTTTTTATCTCCCCTGTTGCCTCTTTCTTCCCCTCCTGTTCTGGTATCTCACATTTTTCAACCCACCTCTGTCGTGCATCTGATCTCGGAGCTGTGCTGCAGAGAGGAGCAGATTTCTGCGCCAGGAATCAGTGCCTGGGGTTGTAATCCCTGTGTGTCAACCTGGGCTCCTTGTCACTTCCAGAGCAGCAGCTCTTGATCCTCCTCACGCGGAGACACAGAACCAAGTGTCTGCCAGCATTAACATTCCCCAGAGCTGCTGCCACATGAAAAGGGGAAAATGACCTCTTGCCTTCGCCAGAACCCTGAAAAGAAGGGATTGTTCCTGGGGCAGTAACACCAGTCCCAACATGGCAAAGCTGTGCCTTGCTGGAGGAAATTAATTCATTGTGATGTGCGAGCCCTTCAGCAGAGCTCCTCTCTCTCTCGCTGTGCAACCTGCTCGGAATTCTCAGGCTCCACAGGTTTGATGCTCCCATGACCTGATTTCCAGAACTGCTGCCCATTTGCAATGCAGCTGGAGCTTCACAGAGGTTTGGGAGAGGCTGTGCCTCAGAGGCCGTGTTCAGGCTCTGTAAATCCTGCCTGACCTTTTCCAAGTGACAAGGCCTGGGGCTCTGGCAGAACCTGAAAGGAAGCACCAGGCAGAGAGCAGGGACTGAGGGGAGCGAATCCTGCACTTGGCTTTTAGTGGCTTTTAGGTGCCTGAATGAATCATTTGCAGGTGTAAGGATAGGAAAGCGAAGGAATAAGTTTGTTTTAGAGATGGGATAATGTTCAGTCAGACTGAAGTCCACGGAAGTAGTTGATGAGTCACTGTGGGCACTCAGGATGCTTTTTGCTGCATCCCAATACAGCATCTTTAGATTCCTTCACAAGCCCTACTTATTTCTATGTCGTTGGAGGTCATGTTTATAGGTTGTGCTGACTTTTAGTCCTCGCTTTCACTATTTATATGGCAAAGTTTTGCCTGTTTTCAGGCTCTGGAGTCCTAATTCAGTTGCAGTGGGTCTTGTACTAAAAGTAGTCACTGCAGCCCTTGGCATATGAGTAGCCACTTTTATCCTCCAATACTTCTTTCCCCCACGCATCTCTGTGAGCACTAATTTCTATCTCAGGGAGGTTAAGTTTTTTCTTGGACCTTTTCCTTAACCTCCTGACCTGCCTGACAAAACTGGGTGCTGTGCTGCTGTTCCAGGCACAATAAATGAAACAGAGCCGTGGGCCAGGAGAAGGGAGCCTTTCCTCCCACTACAGCAGAGGGTTCAAAGCCACCCACACAAGGAGATGTGACTGTCTGACTTGGATGAAAAGGCCTGGAAAGGGACCTTGAAGAGGCCACTACAGAGACAACCTGAAAGTCAAAGTTCTGAGAGGCTGCCACAGCTCGGAAGTCGCCGCTTCAGAGGCGAGTGCACGACACACCCATGGGGAGGTTTTGTGTGGCTTTGTGCTCCTCCTCGGCCTTATCCCAACAAACTGTGGAGAGCCACAACAAGGAGAACCTGCCTGACCTTGGAGGGCAGGAGATGCACGGGGAGGATGCAGTAATGAGGCTGACCCTGCTGGCAGATCCTTCTCATGGACCACGGGTGGGGTGAGCCCTTGGGGCCAGTGAATAGGCACGGGGTAGTGCCAGAGCAAAGGTTGGGGAGGCTGTTGTGGCTTTCTAGGACTTCTTTGTGCCTTCATCCAAAGTTCACAGAGAGCTCGCAGCTCTTTGATACCACAGAGGATGAATGTTGGATCCGAGGCGTTGGCAGCCACTTGTTGAAACACTTGGACAAATCATCTTTGACTCAACACAATGCATAAAGCTGCATCGGGGTGGGGTTCCAGCTCCAAAATAAGATCGGCAGCATCCTCAAGGTGAATTAAAGTGGAATTAGTCAGTTATAAGACAGAGGTGTTAATCTAAAGCTTAATTATCTTGGAACTGCCTCCAACTGTTCATGGCAACAGAGCCCAAAGAGACCACGGTGATGCCTCAACGAGGGAGAAGAGGAGGGAGATGGGAGGTGTTCATCTCCTGGAATGTCACCTTGGCCTGGCTGGTCTTTGTGGAAACACAGCTGTTCAGCATTAATTTTATATTTAATGTTTGTGCAGCCAGTTGTGATTTAGCTCAGCTTTTACTTCTTGCTGATGGGTTCCTTGAAGCTCGGGCCTGACCTTTAGAATTTTTTATGAGGTTGTCATGTCCCAGGCACAACCCGAGGAGGAGCAGGCCTGTGCAGGGAACGCTGAGATCAGCCCCAGCACTTGACCAAGGATGGTGCCAGCAGAAAGGAATATTTTATGAAAACTCTTCTCCTGACCTCTGTTAACAGGAGTTGTATTTTGTGGCAGAATTGCCACGAAAATGACTTTTCCAGCCTGAGAGCCAACAGCCCTCCCCAGTGATGTCTTTGGGATATAAATACACCCCGAGAGCTCTGAAATGAGAAAGGCTGATGGTCCCCACGAGTGCTTTGCATTTCTCCTGGATTTAAGGTGCTCAGGGCACGAATTCACACCTGGAATCTCCTGATTTACTGGTGGGGGGGGTCTCAGTTCTGGGTTCATCTTCATCCCAACCATTGGTATCTCCCTTTGGGAGATGGCAGAGGAATGGCCACAGGCCACTGGGAGCATGTGAATCCTAAAGTCTCTCCTGGAAATTTAAGATGGTCAAAATCTCATGGAATTTTAGCCTGGAAGAGTGGGAACAGGAATGTAAAGCAGTTTTCCTCCTCGGGTATCTTCGGAAAATAAAGGGTTAGGAGCTAGGAAGGTAAAAGGCAATGAAAAACAGAGAGATATTGCTCAGATTGTTTAAAATTCATCTATTTTGGTGGTGGTTTTGCCTGGAAGGGGGTGTTTAAAAGGCAATTTTATTTAGGCTTTTGCTCCAATTTCCTTTACACTGTAAATTTCAGAGATGTCCACATATCTGTGCTGAAATCCACATGCAGCCATGGATAAATAATCTGGACAGGATTAAACAGGATAAAAAAATAAATAAAACAGGAGATGCCCTTGGTACAACGTCATGGAAAACATGGAGAGGGTTGTCAAAGGTCTGGGCCCCCTGTCCTCTGCCCTGGGGCTTTTCTTCCCTTGGTTTGTCATGTTGGAAAGAATGCAGCAAGAGATCTTCTTCTGCTGTTTCAGAGTTGTTTGTTTTTCTTATCAAAACCTCGGAGGCAGAGGCAGCATCCCCCGAGGACAGCAGGGCAGAAAGGCAATGGCTGCAGATCAGCAGCTACCTTTGATATCTTACTAACAACCATTCAAGAAACAATACATATCTTATTTTCTTTTCAACACCAGTAAATCCTCATCTTATTGATATGTCTTTTCTATACTAACTTTTTTCCACCAACCAACACACCACAGGAACTGGTGTCAGAGGAGAGAGGAAGAGAATGAGGAGAGAGAAGAAGAAAGAAGGAAAAACCACACCCAAAAATCTCCATCTTGTCCCTATGTAATACACAGAGCAAGATCCTAAAAACTACAACCAAACTCTCTGTGGTTCACCAAACAAAACTCTCTTCACCTCTCTGGTGCATTCAGGTTCTCCCAAAAGTGGAGGGAGCTTCTCCAAAAGCCTAGGTCGCTGGCTAGGCCACTTGTGAGGAGCTCTGGGGATATAAAGAAACCACCAGAGGAGCAGGAGAAGCTTTCAGGCTTCCCTGGACTTTGACAAGGGTTTGGAAGGAAAAGCCCAGCGAGCTGCAAAATCCTGCTTTTAGTCCAACTAATGCCTGGTTAAATGTGTGGTTTAACAAAGTGATGGAACTGCCGTGGATTTACATCGATGCAACAGCAGAAATTGGGCCATTATCAGCTCTTCCTCACCGAAGTGGCACTTAAGGAAACACCGGTGCAGTTTTATGGAAATTAAGTCTGAACTGACTCAAATTCAGCCCACAGGTAGGAAATGATGATTTGGCACTTATTCCTTTTTTTCAAACTTAAAAGCATCTGCGGGGCCCCATGCAGTGGTCTTTTAAAACTCATCAGCAGGTTATAAAAACAAAAAAAAAAGAGGAAGTTTTGAGGTTATTTTTTCCCTGTGTTATCCAGTGGTGGAGCTCGTTGCCACAGGGTGTTTGGGAGGGCAAAAAATTGAAGTTATTTTGGAGAGAAAATAAGATGCACTTCCAAAAGAACAGCCTCGAGGGACAATAAACACGGCTGATAATGTAAGTTCTTCTGGCTTGGAAAAGTTACACGTTGCTGTTTCTATGGAAATTGGAAAGAAGGAATCCTGATTTTCCTGAACACCCACCCAGCCAGAGGAGTGACCTTGGGGTCTCTGGACCTTCAGCCTGGCCCAGCACAGACACCCTCCTGTTTTGCTCCAAATGGCTGAGTGAAAAATAGAAGAAAAAAATTTTTAAAAAAGGAGAAAAATAGGAGAAAAATAGAAATTTTGCTCTGCCTGAGCCAAATACACATTTAGATAACGCTCCGTGTTTTTCAGGCAAGGAGAAGGAGAAAAGGAAATAATGTAATGATTTTTCTCACGTTATCTGAAGGAAACTTGTTGAGTTTGTTAACTCAGTGTTTAGTTTTGCCTGGGTGAGAGGCTGGAATGTCTTGGAGCTGAAATGTTCCCATTTGGGGACTGGAGGTGACTGATGGCTCCTCTTCTCCAAAACTGTCCCTCAAACCCTATTTTTGATGTATCCTTCCTATGAGTTGGGAGAGGGAGAAGAGGCTGTGTGGGTTTGGGGTTTTTTGTTATTTGCCTTTTTTTCCCATATTTTTTTTTTGAGTGAGGCGCAGTGACAGAAGCATTTCCATTTCCTCCCTCAACCTTCATCCTGGAGCTCCCTCAGCCTTGACAGGGTAGGAGGATCAGAGGATGAGCCCAACTATCTCCCAGCTTCAGAAAAGCATGCACTGAGATGGAGATTTATTCTCGGGAGGTCTGATCTCCCAAAACCCAGAGTTCCTGGTGTCACTCCCTCGGACATCCATCAGCTGCTCCCCGCTGCTGAACTAAATTCCTTATTTTTATATTTAATATTCTTTATTTATATTTTTTATTCATATTTTTATATTTAATATTCTTATTTTATATTGAATGGTATCCATGATAACAGAGGATCCACGTTCCTGGAGGACAAGGGGAGAGATGGGAATGTCCCTGCCCATGGAATGGGGTGGAATGAGATGAGCTTCAAGGTCCTTCCAACACAAACCATCGTGGAATTCTAGGAAACAGCAGAATTGTGGTTTTTAGGTTTTTCTGGTGCTGTTGTCCTTCAGTGCTGCCCTTGCTGACCACGCAAGGGGAAAGGCTTTGAAGCTGCCGAGCGGGTTCTGGAATTTTGGAAGGGTTGGAATGGTTCCTTCCATGGTCTCTGGAATGGCTCCTAGCTAGAAATGGAAGTGACTCTTCTGCACAAGGTTTACATTAAAAATGAAGGAATTTCATCAGGACAATTTCTTGCTCTCTCTGTCCCCAGTCTCCTGTGAGCGGGGAGATGAAAGCACCAGGATCATGGGAATTGTCTCCATTTCTCCATTTCCATCAGCACTGATTTAACTGAATGACTCCCATGTAGCCAACGTGGAAAACACGATAAATATCAGCTTTCCTCAACTCCTGCTATTTCAGACCATTTCTTTTTGTTAACCCATCACTCTCTCATGTCTCACCTCCTCCCAGTGTTCCCATGGAAATGAATTCCCAGGTTTCAGGTTGCTGTTGCAGCCAGCAGCAGCACTGCTCCTGCACCTGGTGGTGGAGGATGTGCTGCTCCTGGCACCCTTCTGCTTTTCCCTGCATCATCTCCTCACTCCTGCATTTCCACGGAGCTTTTTCATTCCCTCCTAAAGAATGGAAGTGTGAAAAGTTGAGAATTGCAGGGTGCCAGGAGGATGGAGAGCATTCCACAAAGAATGGAGTGACAGGAGTAGGGGGAACAGCCCCAAGCTGAAGGAGGGAAGGTTTAAATGGGATGTTGGGAAGGAATTCCTGGCTGGGAGGGTGGCTCAGGGCTGGGATGGAATTCCCAGAGCAGCTGTGCCTGCCCCTGGATCCCTGGCAGTGCCCAAGGCCAGGCTGGAGCAGCCTGGGACAGTGGGAGGTGTCCCTGGGGGTGGCACTGGGTGGGCTTTGAGGTCCCTCCCACCCAAACCATTCCATGACTCCACGATTCTGTGGGACCAAGTCCTACCTTAGCCACAGATGTGGCTCTGAATTCTCCAGTCTGAGCAATCCCCAAAACCCACGTGGGACTAAAACTCTTCCTGGGGGTGGTGGCACCTCCTGATCTTTGTGTCCTTTCTCCACTCTCTGTCCCACAGGAAGTAACAAAAGATGTCAATCCAGGGGAATATCCATGCTTTAGGGCAGTCTTGCTCTCATCACATCTTTTCCCCTTCGGTTTTTCTCCTCCTGAAGTTCATGGACTCTTGGAGCCCCTTGGAAGCAACAGGGGAAGGCTCTGCTTCAATTAAAGAACCAAAAGCAGGAAAATCTATAAAAACATTGCATTACCGTTTTGACAACTTTGTGATCTTAAACATGAGAGAGGAAAGAGCCTTAAACGCAAGGTTTGTGCATTTTCTGAAAAGAACAACAGTTTCTCCGAGATTTTGCCAGCACTGACAGATTTCCAGGAACAATTCCACGAAATGCCATTTTTTTCAGAGCAGAGACATCCGTGCAGGAGTGCTTTGATGAGCTCCAAGGAGGAGCAATCTCCAAGTGCTCTCCATTTTTAAAACCAAATCCCATTTGTGCCCTCAGGTGCCGTGACCCAGAGCAAGGGGACACCTGCAGATGAGGAGAAGTCCCTGTTTGCAGAGAATTCAGCTCACGAAATCTCTGCAGCAAAATCGAGAAATAACAGTGCCAAAAATGTGGAGGTTTTGAGCTCAAACAGCAACATATCAATGAAAAGAGATGATTCCAGTCTTTGTGAGGTGGGGGGATGGAAGGAGGACCTGGGTGGGAAATTCTTAAAATATTCATTTTCTTTTAATATTTTTATTTATTTCTTTTTTTGAATTGTTCATTTCTTCTTTCCTTATTTTAATTTTTCTTTTTTTTATGGTTCTCACTAGAAAAAATCATATCCCAGCTGATAACTCCTATCCCTGTGTCTTGGAGTGATTTTTGTCGTGTGTGATATATCTTATATTGTCTGTTTTATGTTTATTATTATCCTTTTCTGGTTTTTTTTTCTTTCCCTATGTGTGTTTTGTTAAATAAATAGTTTCTTCCTCTTCATTTTCCTCCAAAAAATTATTTCTCCTTCCCAAACCTGATAAAAAAAGAAGTGATTAAAATCCTACTTTCTATCAAAGAATATTTCTCCCCTAAAGTTCTATCTCAAACCAAAACACCCTGTTGTGAATTCCTTAATTTCAGCAGAGCAGCTCCACGTCCTACCTGAGCTGGGATCACCTTCCCCCTAATCCTGAGCCTTGTAACAAATTATTCCTTGAATTGAGCAAGAATTCTGTCTGAATTTAAGAATTCCTGCCTGTTGAAGAGCAAGTGAATTTTCCAGCAGGTGGGCTCAGATGGGAAGCAGATCCCTGCCGATGGAGTCAGGTGGAGGAAACATTCCTTGCCTGGGATGAAAGCAGCTTGGGAGGTTTGAACATCCTTGGGAGTGTTCTGTTTCCCAGCTCAGAGCTGCAAGCTGTTCAAAACAAGCTAATTTTAGGGCCTGGCTGATGGAAAGGATCCATTTCCTTCATCTCAATCCCACATTTCACATGTGTGGCGTGAGGAAGTTTGGGATTGACCTGTCAGGGTTTTCACGGGATGGGAAATAAATGGATGGAGAAGAGGATTTGGGGGTTCCTGGGTTGGATGGGGACTGGGGGAACTTCAGTGTTCTGGGTTTGGGTTAAAATCATGGAGCAGAAGGATTGGGATGGGACTGTGAATTCCAGAAGGGCACTGGATGTGGGAATAACTGGGTGGCTTGATGGGAATGAATTTATTGTTCCTGAAAGGATCATTTTCCTCTCATCAGCCAGAGCTGGAGCAGACTGAGCTCCCTGAGCTGGGTGTCCACCTCTCCCTGGGCGTGTTGGGAACCTCCACGAGCTCACTACGGAAAGGTAGGAATGTTCCTGGAGCACTGGGCAGGGATTCCTGAGGGAAATGTGGGACATGGAAGGTTTATTCCAGGTGTGGGCACTGCAGGAGGGAATGAGTGCCAGAGAATGAGGCCTGGAATTGATCCTGGAGCTGCCTTGGAGGTGTGAGAGGCCTGGAGAGGCTGAAAGCAGGGCCGGGATCCCAGGCCTGGCCTGTCACTGAACAGTAACGATTTAAAAAGGAAATAAAAGCCCCCCCAAAACACACAAATGTTATTTTCTGCCTCTCCTCCACCTCCACCAGGGCCAAAATCAACTCCCATCCCAGTTGCCGTGGAAGGGCATCCACGTTTGGCAGCTGTTCCCTCACCATTACATAACGTGGGGCTGGAAATACAAATATAAAGGAAGGGAAAGAGCTTGATTTGCATCCAATTGCAAATTCCACTGATACAGAATGGAAACCTTTTGTGTTGAGAGTCAGAAATCTCCTCTGACAAGTTGATGGAAGAAGCTATGAATAGTAATCCAAGAATTTTAGAATTTGTTGCCATTTGGAGCAGTGTTTTTTCTGAGCAGATGCCTTTGCTGCCTATTTCTGAGTTGCCTTTTTTTCCCTCTAACTGCTCTACCAGTGAATTTTGCAGACGGATCTGGGAATTGCAGCATGACCTGAGCTGGATGGTTTGGAAGCTCTTGGGTGCTTCCAATTTTTTTCCATAATCACTGGGATATGAAGACGTTTAGCACTTGTGAAAACCTGGTTTAAGAACTCTTCCCCAGCGTGGTGACTCCTGAGGTTCCCTGAAAATTTCCAGGAGCAGGTGAGGCAGCAAAGGTCAAATCAATTGGGTAGAGAACAAACAGGCTGATAAATCCTTTGGAGGTGCCACTGCCCTTCACAAAATCAAACTTGTTACCCTGCAGGCAACAGAAAAATATCAGAAATAATTGAAAATGGAGAAATTGACAGTGGCAAAATAAAGATTTTGCTTTAATCCACAGAGGCAGATCTGTGGAAATGGTGTTTATCCTCAGTCAGTGGAAGTCCATAAGATATTGAAGGTTTATGAAATATTGTATTCCAGGCTGGTACGAACTGGACAGAGGAATGGCTGAGTGCTCTCACTTGTGCTGTGTGGTTATTCCATAATTCTTTCTGGACTAAAAAGAATGATCTGTCAATTGTCGAGGATCAAACCTCCTTCAGAATAGCAAAAGGTTGTGAATTTCATGACTTATGAAACATTTTTATACCTTACTTATACCCCAGTTTAAAATAAGTTAGGAACTGATTCAGCTTGAGGAGGTCCAACCCCAAGGGTTTTTGGGAAACTCAGCTCAGCTTTCCAAAAGGATCTCACTTGAAAAAGGATCTCTATTTTGAGGGTAAAAATGGAATATTTTTTGAAAAATGAGTTTAATTAAAGCATTGCAGGTGCTCGAGCATGGCACCCTCTGAAGTCTTTGGTTCCTGGGATCTTCAGGGAAGTTCACTGGGAAGTTAAATGAACTTTTTGAGGAACATTTAATTAAGGGGCTATTTCTGGTTGATGCCCCATTTCGGTGTGCAGAGCATCAACCTATCCAGAGTCTGGATCCACGCTACTTCCAAAGTCCTGGAGCATTGGATCCCCTTCAAAAAGCCTTCTTTTGGGTGTGTGGGCTGGGATTCAGCCTCTTCCCCAGTCCTTAGGCAAAGATGAGTGTTCCTTTGCATATTTTATGCCGTGCTCATCCGTTGCCTGTCAGGATTCTCGGGGAACTTGGCTCCTTCACCAGGGAGTTTAAATCATGACTTTTCGCCTTCATTGTGCTGCAGGGGAAGAGCAGATTAGAGGCAGAGAAATTGGATTTATTTGGCTCTTCCAGAGGTGCTGCTGGCAGTGCTGGTCAGTGCCCAGCTCCCGTGGCAGGTCAGGTGTTGATTTTTCCAAAGCGATTTTATTACTGAGCACAGTTTCTGATCTTAATTGGGGTGAGAAATTTTCTTTTCTGAGCCCTGACCCTGCTGTCCCCAGCGATGGAAACTGAGCCCAAATGACCCTGAAGAGGCAGCAGCAGATTTTAACAAGAGGATTTTGTGTCCTGCAGGTCACCCAGAGGTGTCAGGACTTTGTCTTTCGCTGTTCCCAGGTGGAGAGGTGACATTTGGGGCACCTCGGTGGAGCCCTCACCATCCATCCAAACCCAGGGTCAGAAACTCCACTGATCTGAATTAAACGTGAGGGATGAGAAAGTTTGTGTTAGGATTAACCTGCAGCTCTGTGGGCCCTCGGCAGCCACGTGTGACCAATGGATTCCTGGTGCCTGCAAAATCTGCTGGGCTGGGGCGATCCCCACAGGCCCCAGGAATACCTGGGTCTGTCCATGGCACCGAGGTCTCCTCAGGGTCTGGTGCTTGTCATCCATCACCTCTTGTTGTGGTGATGAGTGGAGCTGCTCCAGCCCTCTGGCATGGCAAGCCGTGGCTCCTTTCTCTCCCATTCTCTCCCTTTCTCTCCCTTTCTCTCTCCCTTTCCCTTTCTCTCCCTTTCTCTCCCATTCTCTCTTTCCCTCCAATTCCCTCCTTCTCTCCAATTCCTTCCCTTTCTCTCCCATTCTCTCTCCCTTTCCCTTTCTCTCCCTTTCTCTCCCTTTCTCACCCTTTCTCCCTTTCTCTCCAATTCCCTCCCTTTCTCTCCCATTCTCTCTTTCCCTCCAATTCCCTCCTTCTCTCCAATTCCCTCCCTTTCTCTCCCTTTGTCTCTTTCTCTCCTTTTCCCTCCCTTTCTCTCCCATTCTCTTTCCCTCCCTTTCTCTCCCATTCTCCTTTTCTCTCCCATTCTCCCTTTCTCTCCCATTCCCTCCCTTTCCCTTTCTCTCCCTTCCTCTCCCTTTCTCTCCATGCCCTGTTTTTCCCTGGGTTTGAGGCTTCTCCCCAGCCACAGCTTCCCCATGCCAGTGTCACAGCTGGGGCTGAGCCAGGAGCAGGATTTGGATCATCCACAAACTTTAAGACAAAGCTCAGCCTCTCCTGGTGATTTGCATGGAACTCTTCTTTCCCATCACGCCAGAGAAAGACTCATTTCTTCTGCAAAAATAACAGTGAGGGAATCCCGCTGCTTCCCCCCAAACCTTTGTTATTCTTTTGTGGGATTGTGATCCGATGCTGTTCCTAATAGTGGCTGAACCCACAAAGATATAAAACATTTCATCTGAGTTAAAAGCAGCAAAATTCTCTGAGAATTTTCCCCCCTCTGTGTACACATTAAACTGCATCAGATCAAAACTTCCTTTAAATGTTTGGTATCGTGGAGATGTTTTTCCTTTTCATCCCAGCTGAGGCTTTTGTTATTCCAGGCACTGGAATAAATCTGTTCCTGCCCTTAGGAACTTAATTGAATTTTTGCTTTTTCTTGTAAATATGCAAACAGGATTTTGCCCCTATTAAAAGTGGAAAATGAAGTAGAAACAGATGAAATTTGTCTCATTTTAAGCACAAGTTGGGGCACCTGCTCCAGCACAATGGCAGCTCGGTGTCCTGGAGAGAGGAGAACTGTGGAGGAGAGGAGGTCATGGCAAGGTTTTTTCTTCTGGGGATTTATCAAAGGAGATTTGAAACGTGGAGTTTTATTTCAGCCCGTGCTGTTTTCGGTACAGACATCTCCTAAATGGGTCATTGTATTTTATCAGCAAAACACACTGTTGGCATTGTCCAAACACTTCTCAACAATCAATATTATCTTTTCTGAGGGGAAATAATAACATTTTGTGCATGCCTGGAGTCCAAGTGATGTTCGGTGCTTATCTGCACTTTTTTTTTCTCTCCTCCTGCAGTAAATTCATTCACTCTTTACTGGGGTACAAATTGATCCATAAACATTTCATTACCAGCAAACGCCGCTCCTTCCATCGAGTATTTTATTTCTCTCATTTTAATTGCATCCAAAGCTGAGCACGGGGCTGGCAGATAATGAAACCAAAGCTGCCATTAACAGAAATGTGAAACTGTATTTCCTTCCTATTTTTAAAGTAGTTTTTCTGCTTATCGTGGCAATCTGCTGCTCCACTTCTCAACCTGACAAATTCTGTGTTATTCTTTGCTGCTGAACAGCCCAGGTTGGCCACAGAAGGAGCAGGAATTCCAGGCACAGGGGCTGAGTTTATGGATTTCCCTCCGGCAGCCAAGGAAGGGGAGGTTGCTGTCCCACCCCTGGGCATCTGCCCTCACTGCAAAGGTTTGTGTGAAGAGAAACGATCACTGCCTCTCCTGCCAGAGCTTCCAAAATCCCATGCACTGTGGCTTGGGAAGGGGAGGACACTTCTCCATCCTGGAGTGGGTTTGCTCCAGGAATTCCCAGGCAGAGAAATTTTTCCTTGTTAAACTGAGCTCAAGGAGCATTTGGGCAATGCTCTCAGGCACAGGGTGGGGTTTTTGGGGTGTCCTGGGCAAGGCCAGGAGTTGGACTCCATGATCCTGATGGATCCCTTCCATCTCGGCAAATTCCATGGTTCTATGAAGCTTTAACTTGAACATCCATCTCAGCTCCGAGGGGCTGGAAACCCATCCTGACAGTTTTGGCTGCTCCTCGGAGGAGCTGAGCAGGAGCTGCAGCTTCAGGGCTGTGATTTTGGAACCCACCTTGACTCTGAGTGTGCTGGGGGAACACGACAGAGGTGCTGCATTGGTGTAGGAAGGGAGGAATCATGGAATGACAGAGTGGTTGGGGTGGGAAAGAACCGCAAAGACAATTCCATCCCACCACCCCAGTGTCGGAGTCCAGGGAAGCCTGAAAGCTTCTCCTGCTCCTCTGGTGGTTTCTTCATAGCCCCAGAGCTCCTCACAAGTGGCCTAGCCAGCGACCTAGGCTTTGGGAGAAGCTCCCTCCACTTTTGGGAGAACCTGAATGCACCAGAGAGGTGAAGAGATTTTTGTTTAGTGAACCACAGAGAGTTTGGTTGTAGTTTTAGCATCTTGCTCTGTGTATTATATAGACACAATATGGATGCTTTGGGGTGTGGTTTTTCCTTCTTTCTTCTTCTCCTCTCTCCTCTTTCTCTTCCTCTCTCCTCTGACACCAGTTCCTGTGCTGTGTTGGTTGGTGGAAAAAAGTTAGTATTGAAAAGACATATCAATAAGATGAGGATTTACTGGTGTTGGAAACAAAATAAAACACAAATTGTTTCTTGAATGGTTGTTAGTAAGATATCAAAGGTAGCTGCTGATCTGCAGCCATTGCCTTTCTGCCCTGGTGTCCTCGGAGGACTCTGCCTCTGCCTCCGAGGTCTTGATAAGAAAAATAAACAACTCTGAAACAGCAAAGATGTCTCGCTTCGTTCTTTCCAACACGACGAACAAAGGAAGAGAATCTCCAGGGCAGAGGACACCCCAGGGTGCTCCAGCCTGGCCTCAGACACTCCCAGGGATGGGCAGCCCCAGGTTCCCTGGGCAGCCTGAGGAGGTTGGGGGATGCTCAGCCTGCCCTGGAGCTCCTCTGCTTTAGGTGGAGCCCTGAGAAGGAACCCACGGGGCCCTGAGGGGCTGGGCAGGGCCTGGACGCTGCTGGAGGAGGAGGAAGGAGGAGGAAAAGTTGCTCTGGGCATTCCCAGGAGGACGTGGTGGAGCAGAGGGCTGGGAGCAGCTCTGGTGCAGGAGCCTGGAGTGATCCGTGAGGAATTGGGTCTGCTAAAGGCTCTGCAGATCAGAACAGAGCTCTGTGTGAGGGAGAACAGCCTGGGAGCTGTGGAAGTGCCGCAGCCTTGAGACAGAAATGAGTAACTACCTTTGGGAAGCTTTTCCCGAGGCTGGCGAGGGGCGAGTGCTGCATTCAGCTCAGCAAATGGTGACAAACGACCCTGGGAGTAACTCCCGTGTTAGGCACGACATTATTGTTAAGCACATGTTTGGATCAGCAAATTCCCCCTGTGCTCAGCAGCTAGAGGACAACGTGAATCCCTTCCAGCTGCACTTCCCAGCGCTGGCTGTTAAACTCTGCTGTGGTGTTGGAGGAGCTGGCATTGTCCACGGAAGAAATCGGAATTTGCATTATGGAACAGCGATGTCTGTTTTGATTAAGAACAACACTCTCCCCTGCTATCCTGTTTCATGAATATTTAAGTTAATTAAGCCCAGCAAAGATTTCATTTCAGCTTAATGACTTCTAAATGTGACTTCTTATGTCTGTGGGAATGAGTGAGATATGGCAGGCACAGCTCTTAATACACCTAATTACAGAATTGATGCATTCCAAGGATGTGGGGCAGCAGGATTTTGTCCTTAGGAAATGTGACATCCCTGAGCCAGTGCTGTGAGGTGGGTTGGCCTGGCTGGAGACCAAAGGGGCTTCCACAGCTGGAAAGGGGAGAGAAAATACAAGAAAAGTCTTGTGGGTCAAGACAGGGCAGTGAGAAAGGTGTGGGACAAACTTTGGGCAATGTCACTGCTGTGCTGAGTGGTCTGGGGACACTGAACATCACCTTGGGGTGTCAGGTCACCCACAAGAAACCCGGATAGGGAAGAGACCAGAGATGCTCTCGAGTTTTCTTATATTTCTTATATTATTTAGTAATTTGGAGCAGAGGGATGGCAGAGAGCGATTCTGGTTGGTAGCAAATGGGTGGAATTGGGTTTGCTTTTCCTGTCAGGTAATTAAACATCCAGCCCAACTTCTCCAACTGGGAGATTTGGGATGAGGGAACTGGAAGTTGGAATTCTGCATCAGAATTGGAGAAGTGGTTGGATGTGCTGGAAAAATGAGTCTCTTTAGGCTTGGCTGCTAGGGAACCTTATTTTAAAAAATCACCTGGACAGAATTGTTGGCTGCTTTGGAAAATCTGACTCCCATTTTCTCAGGCAGCGCTGAAGCTCAGTCCCAGGTAATTTGGAGCAGCTGATATTGCTGGTAATGGTGGTTAAATACAGAGTTTATCCTAATGCTCACACTGGCATCGCAAGAACCATCTCTAAAATCACCCCTCTCAGGAGTAATTCTGGTGTCCCATTAGTGACTGGGCAACCTCTGAGCTAAACCCTGAAAATGAGAGGATTATCTGCCCCAAAAAGGCCACATGCAGGCAAAAATGAGGTTTGTGGCTGGTGGCAGAGATCCTCGGGAGGCAAAGAGGGGAAAGTGTGGGGAGAGGGAACCTCAGAGGAGTTCTGTGTGTCCCTCACAAGCTTTTCAGCCACTCCTGACAAATTCCTGCCTGTTCTTCCCAGGAAAAACCTGAGTGACACCTGGGAAAAGGTGTTTCCTTTGTTCCTTGGCTGCTGTTTGAGTGAAAGGCTCAGACATTTTGTATTTAGAAAGATGGGTTTGAAAAACAACAACCTGGAGAGACAAAATCTTTGCTGTCTTGTGAGAAACTGTTGCTTCTGTGGGACAGGCAGGGAAATCCTGGGGATCCCTGGGGCCTGCCCTTTCCTGGGGGAGCAGGTTTGGAATTGTGCACCAGCAGCTGGGACTCCCAGCAAACTCATTCCGTGCTTGGGCACCACCCAAACCTGGTGAACGAGGCAGGGAATGAATTGTTGAACATTCCCAGCTTGCAGCAATATTTGATTTTTTGTTTTCCCACCCTAATCCTTACAAGTGTGGGGGGAGCAGATTGAGATTCTGCCTTAAACTGATGGGTCTTGACTCAATTTAAATCCAGCTAAGAGTGTTAAATTGACAACTAAGTAGGTGAGTCAAGTGCTAAGTCTCTTTCAGAACAAGCTGTAGGTGTGTTGTGATTCCAATTTATTTCTTCATAACTCCCCTAATGGGATAAAATGTACAAGGGGGATGGAAACGCTCGGATGACGAACGCCGAGGGGATGGGATGTGGTTTGAAGTGGAGGCTGCCTGGAAATGACTCTGAAATTAAGCAGATTAAAAGGACGTCCTCACCTGATGGAAGGTGCTCTCCAGGGACTGTGCTGAAGGGGATCGAGAGGGAGGCTCAGCCTCTGGGTTAGACTTGATTTTGATTCTCTCCCCATTCCTGCTCCCAGTTCTCCCTTGTGCTTTCAGGAATAGGAATTATTTCCTTTTCTTTCATCCCTTTTGCCTCCAGTGAGGTGAGTTCTGTTCCTGTGAACACCAACAATTCTGTCCCCACCACAAGTCTTGGGAGAGATCCTCTTTCTGAGGATGGAGCTTTGCTTGTAGCAGAGAAATGCCAATGTTGATATGAAGCAGCGAATTAACGAAGTTTGGTGTTAAATGTGACAAGAGTTTATCAGGGTTTGATGGCTGGAGACACTTGAGTGTGGACTCTGCAAAGGGAAGTGTCAGAGAGAGCTCAGGGACACCCAACAAGGTCCCCCTAAACTCCTTTCCAAGGGGAGTTCTGGAGTTCTGGAGTGCAGCTGGATCCAGGTTTAGTCCTGGATTTGCTCAGAGGTTTGTGTCCAAAGAACTCTATGGACACAATCAATCTTTTTTGTCAGCCAAGATTTCAAAATTAATCTTTGGAATAACTGTTAATCCCAGCTGTTAATCCCAGATGTTAATCCCAGCTGTTAATCTCAGATGTTAATCCCAGGTGTTAAACCCAGCTGTTAATCCCTCCCCCAGGATCTGTTACAGCAAGGATCTGTAAGGCACTTGGCTTTTGAGAAGTAACTTTGGGAATTACTCTGGACCTTTGAGGAGTAACTTTGGGAATTACTCTCATCCTTCAAGGAGTAACTGAGAGTTACTCTGGATCTTTGAGGAGTAACTTTGGGAATTACTCTGGACCTTTGAGGAGTAACTTTGGGAATTACTCTGGACCTTTGGGGAGTAACTTTGGGAATTACTCTGGACCTTTGAGGAGTAACTTCGGGAATTACTCTGGACCTTTGGGGAGTAACTTTGAGAGCCCCACGAACCCTGGATCTGCACTGTTTATGGAGTAGGTTGGTTACTCCCAGTCCTGTTTGCTCCCCAGCTGTACTTTGGGTTGGCTCCCCAGCTGCTGAACAAGGCTCTGCCCTCAGATGCTGAGAGAGATTTATGATTTAACTCCTGTGGTCTCTGGGCCAGATGGAGCTGTCACGGGCAGGAAAAGGGGGAGTGCAGATGTTTCCCAGGCAGAACTTTTTCCCCTTCCTCAGGCATCCAGAGAATGAGACAAAAATATAAACCTTGTGCTAGCTGCTCCCCAAAAAGCACCATTCTGTAATGAAATGAGGGATTTGAAGCCTAAATATTTGCCTTGGCACCAAGCAGGACCACCTGGTGTTGCCTTTTGCCATGACAAAAGGCCTGAAGGACCTTTGGGATTTACTGATGGGTGTAAAACAACTGGAGACCCAAATATCATTTTTACAGCTGGTGGCAAAACACAGATAACCTCCCCAAAATTGTTCTTTGGATAAAACAGATTTGTATCTCTTCGGGGATGGATGGATTAGGAGCTGAGATTCACGAAGCGTTTTCAGTATCAAAATTAGAACTTGATATTTTGCCCCTAAAAAAAAACCCAACCTTTTCAAGAGGCTGACTTTTAACCAACGACTGCTTCTTCAAAATTCTTTATGGTCTCGAAGTCGGATGTGCAAAATCCTGTCAGGTGTGCCAGTGAATAGATGAAAAACTTCCTTTATTTTTATAGTAAGGCATCTCTTTTTGGCTTAGAAGTATGAGGCAGATGAAAAATGGAAATATTAGAAGGCTTTGTATGGGGAAGTGTCTAACGAGGCAGCTTTATCTGCAGCAATGAGGAGATTTGCCTGTGAAGGGAGGTTGAAAAAGCCTTAAATATGTCATTAGTGCTAATCTGGGGTGTTTGATCTGGCCAAGGATCTTAATCTTCAGATATTTCACAAGCACTGAGACAGATTGATGCCTCAGTTTGTCTCGCCTTAACTTTGGCTGTTCTGCTGCTGCGGTGCTGATCCCCAAGTTCAATGAACTCATTGAAGTTTTGTTCCAGAAATTCAACAGAAAATGGCTTTAAGCTCCTTCAGATTCTGAGTTAATCTTAGAGGAACGCCTTGGATTGTAACAAAACGAATGAGGGCTCCAAGAATCCTTTTCATGTTTGAAATTTGCTTCATTGCAGCGGGGGAATGTCACCTCTGAGAGTTTACAGATTTGCTCTTGGGGTTATTTTGTTGTGTTTTTAATTGCGTTTTGTAAAATGTTTTCTGTAATAGTGGGTGGGGTGAAGGAGGGTGAAGGAGATGGGGAAAGGGGAGGGAATGAGGTGGGAAAAGGGGAGGGAATGAACTGGGGAAAGGGGAGGGAATGAGGTGGGAAAAGGGGAGGGAATGAACTGGGGAAAGGGGAGGGAATGAGGTGGGAAAAGGGGAGGGAATGAGGTCGGAAAAGGTGAGGGAATGAACTGGGG
>VZTN01009285.1:306886-323208 GCA_013400515.1 Erpornis zantholeuca
AGCAAAATCCCAAAACTACAACTAAACTCTCTGTGCTGCACTAAACAAAAATCTTTTCACCTCTCTGGTGCATTCAGGTTCTCCCAAAAGTGAAGGGAGCTTTTCCCATCAGCTAAGGTCGCAGGCTAAGCCATTTTTGAGGAGCCCTGGGCATATAAAAACACCCAGAGGAGCAGGAGAAGCTTCCAGGCTTCCCTGGACTCCAGCAAAGAGTGAACCTCGTTTTTCACAGCAGTGTCCCCGATGGTTGGTGCTGTGGGACACTAGGCCTTGTCCCCTTCTGGGAATCCCTGGGAAGGGCACAGGCTCGGGCCTGTGTCTGTCTCACACTCAGAATCATTTTTAGAGTGTTTTTAATCACAACTGCGGGTTTGTGACAGCTTATCTCGGTCTCGTGCCTTGAATCTCTCGGTGTTTGATGTTGTGGGATTGGGGACACCTTCCCTGCTCCAAATCCCATCCAGCCTGGCCTTGGGCACTGCCAGGGATGCGGGGGCAGCCACAGCTGCTCTGGGAATTCCATCCCAGCCCCTGCCCAGAGCAGGGAGCGAGCAGAGGAAATTGTTCACTCTCTTATTGCTCGAGAACTGCCTGGCTTAAAAAGTGGATGAGTGTGAGCCCAGAAACTCTTCCCCTAAATTCACACCCATGCAGACTCTGGCTGACATTCCCAGCCCCATTAGCTTTCTCATTATCTCAACTTTCGAACCATCGCCACAGGGAGGAATTCCCTCCCCATATCCCATCCAGCCCTGCCCTCCTTCATTTTTTACCCATTCCCCCTGTTCTGAGTGATAACTGCGCTTTCCTCTCTCTGGATTGTGCCAGGCTGGTTCCAAAGTGTCAGGCAAAAAGGAAAACCTTGGTTCTGCCACAGAACTTCTGTTCCTGATGGCTGAGGTTGGCTCTTGGCAGAGAGGACTGATCTGACTTCCAGGAGAGGCCCCGATCATGAGGAAAAGCTTCTGAGTTGGTTGGATTTTGGGATTTGATCAAAACCAAGATTAAAATTGAGGGGTGTGGATGGTCCTGTTAAAATTCTGACAGCTCTTTTGGGGAGAAATGCCCTTAAAGTGATAAAACTGCTCCCAAGAGCTGCTGATTTTAGAAGGCCTTCACATTATCTGCATGGAATGTGGGATTTTTAGATTGGCTTCTTGTTTCCAGGACAATGTGGGAGCACATTCCTGGGTTATTTGTCCAGTTTTAGGGATTCAGGAATGGGGTTTAGAGCTGCCAGTGGGATTTGACAAATTCTACTCCTGCACTGTGGTAACTATAAATATATTTATAGTATATTTTAATCTGACATGTGTGGTGGAGCTTGGCAAATTAAGCAGTATCTTTATCTTGATTTATCCATTTGCTCTGGGTTAGATATTTTGAGCTACATAAAATATATATCAATATATTTTTAAATTGATATATATATATTAGGTATTGCTATATATAAAATACAGATTAATGCATGTATTGATATATAAAATCTATATTGCTATATAGAATAGCTATTGATATATATCAATATATTGTGTATTGTTATATATCTATAAAATATACACTGATCTATATCTATTGAAATAGATATGAGGTATTTGTTAGATAAATTTAACATGAAAAATTAGATCTATTTATAGAGAGGTTTATAAACTCGGGCTGGAATTAGAGTTTGAGTCCTCAGCTCACTTCTCCTTTACTCCCCAAATCCCCTGAGTTCTTCATTTATTTACAAGGTTCATAAATGCCCTATTTTTCCCCTTTATCCTCTGCCAACTGTCATTTTACTCTTTGCTTTTTCATTTTTTTAATATTAACACTTTACCCAAAAAACCTTTGAATAATGAGCTGTTCTTATAAATCAAAATACAGTCAAAATAATAACTCCTCATCACCATCCCACTCTCCCTGCCACGATTCCAGCCCCAATCCCACCTGGAGCAGCCCTGGGCAGGGAGGAGCAGCACTGCTGCCACATTGTCGCCCTGGAATTCAGCCTTTTGATTTGTTTTGAAACTTGTCCTGATCATTTTGAAAAGTCACTCTGGAGTTCCCACGAAATCCTGCACAAACAAGATGTGTTTCTCTAACTCTTTCTTGTTTTTCATTCCATTCATGGTAAAAGAGGTTTTTGATGACTTCTGTCCGAACCAATGGAGATGGATAGGAGATCTCCCTCTCCAATCCACGGGGGCTCAAAGAATTGTATAAAAGCTGTGGAAAATAAAACTTCCTTCTTCTTTTTCTGACACCTCAACATCTGTGTGTGAGTCCAGGGAGGCAGGAAACCTCTTTTTCTCCCCCTGGGGTTGTGTTTGCCCCCAGAGCACCCCAGGGTGGCTTGGATGTTGATCTGAGCCCTTGGGAAGGTTTGCCCTCAATCCTGGATGAGCTGCAAACACCCAAGAAGTGAGAAAAGCCTTTTGCTTTTGCAGCACAGAGAATTTAGTTGTAGGTTTAGATTTTGTTCTATGTATTATATGGGCACAAGATGGATGCTTTGGGGTGTTGGTTTCTCCTTCTTTGTCGCTCGAGAGCACAAACAGACACACACACACACAGGTTGAGGTGTCTGAAGAAGAAGGAAGTTTTATTTTTCATAGCTTTTATACAATTCTTTGAGCCCCCATGGATTGGATAGGGAGATCTTCTCCTATCCATCTCCATTGGTTCGGATAGAAGTCCATCAAAAACCTCTTTTACCATGAATGGAATGAAAAACAAGAAAGAGTTAGAGAAACACATCTTGTTTGTGCAGGATTTCGTGGGAACTCCAGAGTGACTTTTCAAAACAACCAGAACAGTTCTGACTCCAAATCAGAAGGCTGAATTCCAGGGCGACTCTTCTTCTTTTCCTCTCTCCTCTTTCTCTTCCTCTCTCCTCTGACACCAGTTCCTGTGGTGTGTTGGTTGGTGGAAAAAAGTTAGTATAGAAAAGACATATCAATAAGATGAGGATTTACTGGTGTTGGTAATAAAAATAAGATACATATTGTTTCTTGAATGGTTGTTAGTTAGATATAAAAGGTAGCTGCTGATTAGCAGCCATTGCCTTTTTGCTCTTGTGTCCTTGGAGGATGCTGTCCTCCGAGGTTTTGATAAGAAAAAGAAACAACTCTGATACAGCACAGAAGATCTCTCACTTCGTTCTTTCCAACATCACAAACTGAAGGAAGAGAATCTCAAGGGCAGAAGGCAGAGCAAGCCCCTGGGGGGGCCCAGACCCCCACATGTGTGTGCTCATTTTGTGCTCTCGAGTGTCACCGAGTTTCCAGCAGGACCAACCCAGGGTGATGGACAAAGCGTGGGAACCCCTGAGCTGCTCCTGCCCCCCTGCCCAGCTGGCAGCAGCTCCAGCCCTGTGTGGGTAAAACTCTGCTGGGAGCCTTGGAATTCCAGGGCATTCCTCTACACTGGGCCCAAATCTCTGACATTCCTTGGGTTGTGCTGAATTCCAGGTTGGGTTCCAGGACCTGTTTTGAAACGGCAGCAGCCCAGCGTGGATTTGTGTTGGGCCAACACTTCACCCAAAATATCCCTCGGGATGCTCACTTTAGAACAATCAGACAGCAGGAACAGACTTGATTATTTATTTTCCCAGCCCTTGCAGCAGAGGGAAGCTGTTTGGGGATATTTTAAGCTTTTCCCTGTGCATGGGGCAGCCCTGCTGAGTGTCTCTGGTGCTGGAAACACACAGAGCACATTCTGTGGCTCAGGACACTTTGTCACCTTGGAAAGAAATGCCTTTCCCTTGGGGGGATTGTGCAATGTGCATCTATAGAATAATATTCTAATTTGAAAATAATTGGAAGGAGATACTCTTGACATTGGAAGTCAGAGAGAATAAAAAGGAGTTTGGGTTAATGTGACAGAGCACTTCTAATGCCTGCGAGCGGGTGGGAACAATAAAGAACTTCTGGGACTTTAATCTTGTTTGTCAAGTAATTTATCACAGTTGTTTTCATAAATCTCAGAGATAATCAGCATCCGTGGCAAACGGAACTGGATTAAACATGAGCTGCTGGCTTGTTCTCCTCAGCTGGGTCTTGTAGCACAACGTGTCAGGTTTGCCCTGGGCACGAAGCAGGGACACGACTGCAGAGAGACAGCTCAGACATTGAAGAGGGGATTGGGAAGATTGAGTTCCATCTGTCTCCTGAGAATTCCAGGGAAAATATTTGCATTACCTCCGCTCCCTCCTGGGCAGCTGAATCCTGGAAGGAGCTCCTGCCTGGGTGGGGGATGAGGCCAACGGGAGCTTCTCAAGGCTCGTGGGTGGAGGTGATCCCAATTCAGGGATTGCAATTGCAGAGCAATTCCTGCCTTTGCACAGGGATTCCATTATTTTAGAGACCATTCCATTACATCAGAGACCTTGTGGCTCTGCACAAGTCCCTGACAGGAGGGGGCAGCCGGGGGGGGTCAGGCTCTGCTGGCAGGGAACAGGGACAGGAGGAGAGGGAACAGCCTCAGGCTGGGCCAGGGGAGGCTCAGGGGGGACAGCAGCAGGAATTTCCTCATGGAAAGGTTGTGAAACATTGACAGGGTCTGCCCAGGGAGGTTTGGAGCCCTGGAAGTGCTCAAACAGGGACGTGGCACCTGAGGACAGGGTTTAGTGGTGAATATGGTGGTGCTGGTTTGACTTGATGATCTTAAACGTTCTTTTCCAACATCAACGATTCCAGGATTTATGACACAACTTGAGCCAGAGTCACACAGGGAGTGGGCATCAAAGGGCTTAAAACCCACCCAGAACTGTGGCATAAAACCTCCCTACACCCAAACAACACAACAAAACTTTCCAAACCAACCTTCTTACCTCAAAGACCTCTAAGAATTGATGCCAAGAGGAAGTTTGGAGTGCCCATATTCCTGGAGGTGGCACTCAGGGCTCTGGGCTGGGGACAAGGTGGGCATCAGGCACAGGGTGGGCTCCGTGATTCCAGAGGTTTTCTCCACCCTCACAGATTCTGGGATTAAACACAGCTCAGGAAATTTCTGATTTTGCTTGACAGCTTTTTTTTTTTGTTTGTTTTGGTTTTTTTTTTTGGTTTTTTTTTTTTGGTTTTTTCCCCTGGAAATTGTTGCCCTTTTCACTAATTCAAGAAGGATTTGGGGAACTGCACTCTGGATTTGATGATTTTGGAGCAAAACCTTCTGTGGTTTGTCAATGCCATCCACAGGAGTCCTTAAATGCCTGGGGGATTTAACAGCCACAAGAATGTGGCACTTGGGGACAGCACTGGGGGTGGCCTTGGCAGTGCTGGTTGGACTCGATGATCTCAGAGGCCTTTTCCAACCTCAACAACTCCGTGACCAACGAGATATTTGGGATACAGGCAACAGAAGTGCTGTCGAAGGCCTGGGCCCCCGCTGGGGTTGGAGCTGGGGGCTCCAACTCCTGTCCTCTGCCCTGGGGCTTTTCTTCCTTTGGTTTGTCATGTTGGAAANATGTCCCTATGTAATACACAGAGCAAGATCCTAAAAACTACAACCAAACTCTCTGTGGTTAACTAAACAAAAATCTCTTCACCTCTCTGGTGCATTCAGGTTCTCCCAAAAGTGGAGGGAGCTTCTCCAAAAGCCTAGGTCGCTGGCTAGGCCACTTGTGAGGAGCTCTGGGGCTATAAAGAAACCACCAGAGGAGCAGGAGAAGCTTTCAGGCTTCCCTGGACTCAGACAAAGTGCCACCTCCTGGTGCTTGTGTGGCTCCCAGGTGAGGTCTGTGGCACCACACTCCCTTCCAACAGCGCCTGGGACTCGGGAGCAATGCCTGAACTGGGCACAAACACTCCTGGGTGAGCTAAAAGTGGCAGGGTTGGATTTAAAGCAGCACTTGAGGGACTTCCCTGCCTGGAATCAGGCTCATGATTGGGTTTGGGGGAAGAAGCCGTGCTTGGCTGGAGCTGCAGATCTGTCTCTATTAGAGAGCTCAGCTCAGGGTGCCTTTGGCTCCTGCAGCAGCTGTATTTTATCACTTTAAAACGCTGGGTAATGCTGCATCAATAAATCCTGAATTAAGGAAATCTGCAAAGGAGCAACAGCCTTATCTTAATTAAGCAAAATCTATGGCTCCTGCCACAGCCCGGACCGGGAGCCAGTCAACCTTGGAACAGGCACTTTTTTCTGCTTTTTGATACTCCTTTTGGGGTTTTTTAGTGTAGGAACTGGGTTTGGGGGCAGAAAAGTCCATGGCCTGGAAGTACAAGGGGCTGTGACAGAAGGGGAGAGAGATAAAGGTACTTGATAAAGTTTTTCATGTGGTCTCTCCACTTTTAGCTGCTTTGAAGTAGAAATTGTTCCTCAAGATCCAACCCTGTGCCTTCCATCCTCCTCCCAGACCCCAGGGCTGGCAGCCTGAAGCTAAAACAGATCAGTTCCTGGGCTGGGCTGTCAAGTTTCCCAGAGAACTTTAGGTCATTTGGGTGAAAAGGATCTGTTTTCCTTTTTGTTTGAGGCTTGGTTTTGTTCTCCTGACCCAAAAAAATTCCAGAGCTGCCTGATACTGCGTGAAGCTGGAGTTTAAAGGAGGGATAAAAACTTTCCTGTAAAGAAGGGATAAAAACTTCCTCTACTCTGGCCCTTGCTGGATCCCTTGGGATTCCTGGACTGCTTCTATAACACAGAGATCATCTTGTCTGAGCTCAGTGTTAGCCCAGCTGATGACAGAACCATGGAATGGTTTAGGTGGGAAGGACCTTAAATCCCACCCAGTGCCACCCCTGCCATGGGCAGGGACACCTCCCACCGTCCCAGGCTGCTCCAAGCCCCATCCAGCCTGGCCTGGGGCACTGATGTCATTCTGAATCTCCAAAACATCAAGAGATGCATTTTCAGAGAATTTATCCTTTGGTTTTCCCTTTTCTTGTTGTCTCTGTTGCGCTGCCATGTTCTGCTGCATCTGTTGCCTTTTCCTGGTCTTAAAATTAAAACCAAAACACAGTTTATAGGGAAAAGGGGTTTTTACCTCGGGGTTTATTTCAGAATCCTTGGGTGCAGCACTTGGTGCAGGTGGAATGCCCCAAAAATGGACATGCACACTGTCACACCGAAATACACACAATTATAGACCTTGCAAAATTAACATATTTATCACAGATCCCCCAGGGAGAGGCTGGAGTGAAGCCCTCGTTGTGAGGAACCTTCCCCCTGGCTGGGCCTGGCTGAGGTTCCCAAATGTGTTCTGGAGAGGCCCTTGGTGTCTGGGGCTCCCAGGATGTTTGCTCTCCTGGTTTAACGGTCCCGTGGGGCTGAGCTGAGTTCTCAGCCTTGGGGAGGTACAAGTGTGGGGCTAAAAGCACTGAGAATACATCAAACTGTAAAAGAGTGTGTGAGAGGGGTGTAAAAGAAAAGGCAAAAAATCATCCTGGCATCACATCCACAGCTGGGTTTATTTGGAGAGGAGTGGTCTCTACCCATAGATAATCAGGAAATTCTGTTTTTCCAGCTAAAGGGCAGTGAATAAACATGAGCTGTGCCTCACCCCGTGGGATCAGAGGGAGAGGCTGCATGGCCCAGGAGCTCTGTATTCCCTCACTCCATCCCTGGGTTTGCAGCAGCTGCTTTTCCTGGCCCTGCTTCTCCTTAACTTCTTGATTTATTCAAGGGAAGGTTCAACGAGCCTGGTTTGAGGTGGGGAAGTGACCATGCTGCTAAATCAGCAGCAGTGCTGGATTTCAGCACTTAAAGGCCACTCAGATCCCAGGGATTGCTTCCTTGCTGGGAGGCAAAGGGAATGTGGCAGCTGCCTCTTGTTCCACTCGGTGGATTTAACTCGTTTGAGGTGAATTCCTGGCATTCTCCCAGGATGGCTGCTCCTGTGTCCCTGGCCACACTGCAGGCTCCATGGAGAGGGTGGTTTGCACTCATCTGGGAGCCTCTGGGTGATTCAGGCTCGGGACAGAAGGAGCCTCCTCTGTGTTGGGATGTCACCCTGAAATTCAGCCTTCTAATGTGGAGTCAGAACTGTTCTGGTTGTTTTGAAAAGTCACTCTGGAGTTCCCACAAAATCCTGCACAAACAAGATGTGTTTCTCTAACTCTTTCTTGTTTTCCATTCCATTCATGATAAACAAGGTTTTGATGGACTTCTGTCCGAACCAATGGAGATGGATAGGAGAAGATCTCCCTATCCAATCCACGGGGGCTCAAAGAATTGTATAAAAGCTGTGGAAAATAAACCTTCCTTCTTCTTCTTCTTCGGACACCTCAACCTCTGTGTGTGTGTGTGTGTTCATTTGTGCTCTCGAGTGACACTGGAAGGTGGGAGATGCCCTTCCCTGCTCCCAGGTGTGCCTGACCTGCAGGACTGTTGGACAGACTGAGGAAGGGTCAGTCAATAGCTAACTCATGTGAGCACAGTTAACTGCTGGGAGACAGCAAATGTTCATTCAGACAGCAAACGTTAATTATAAAATGCAAGAAGTTGAATTTGCCCTAATCTTGTCAAGATAGAAGGGACAAAGATCCTCTCAGAGAGTGCTGGATCATCCCTTAAAGGACTATGCATGCCCCAGGGAGAAAGGTGAAAAGTGCACGGTGAGGAAGACTACTTATCTTCATCAGAAAGACCCCGAGGAAGAGGAGGAGAAGCCTTCCTCAGTGAGACCACCAGGACACACAGGGCATTGCTGACCTGTATGCTAATGACATTAATGACTTCTGAGAAATAATTTGTATAACCACACCTGTCCCACGGAACGTGATGAATATTCATAATTTAACCCACAATGCTGTGCTGCAGGGAGCACTGGTGTGTGTGTTTGGAGGAGCAATCCCCACACACCCAGTGCCCAATAAAGCAAATCCTCACTGCTCTGCCTCTGCCTCTGCAGCGTCTCCTGGCCTGGTTTGGGGCAATTCAACAGGAGGTGATCCTTTGTTTCTGTGTCCAGCTCTGAGCAGCGTGGGGGTGCTGCATCCCAGGAGAGTGGGACTGTGGACGATGACAAGTGGTCAGAGAGAAATTTTCCAGCTCTCGGCCCTGTTCGTGAGAAGAAGTTGCTTTCTCAAGAGCAGAGCTGAGAACCAGGAGAAGTTTGTGTAAACTATCTTGGGTGTTTTTTGTAAAACATATTTCGCAGGTGATGTTCTGTACATTTTGTGATTCCTGACTTGTTATTCTGTAACTAGACAATGATGCCAAGAGGTGTTCACCCAAGAACCAATGACAGTGCCCTGCTCTAGCGATCTGCTTATAAAAAGGGCAAGATTTTCTTAATAAATGGCTTCTTCCATCTGAAGTTCATTCCATGTTCCTTTCCGTGCCCAGGTTCAAGTGTGACATGGAATGGCCACCACGGAGCTTTGCTGCTCCTGTGCCCAGGCTCTGTTCCAGCTCCTCCCGTGGGAATTGCTGCCCAGTGACTCGGGAGAGGCTCCAGGGAGCAGGAATGGGTGTCGGAGGTCTGCTCCCCCGCAGGGGTTGGAGCCCCTGGTTCCAGCCCCTGTCCTCTGCCCTGGAAATTTTCTTCCTTTGGTTCATCATGTTGGAAAGAACGAAGCAAGACATCTTCTTTGCTTTTTAGGAGTTGTTTATTTTTCTTATCAAGACCTCGGAGGCAGAGGCAGAGTCCTCCAAGGACACCAGGGCAGAAAGGCAATGGCTGCAGATCAGCAGCTACCTTTGATATCTTACTAACAACCATTCAAGAAACAATATGTGTTTTATTTTGTTTCCAACACCAGTAAATCCTCATCTTATTGATATGTCTTTTCTATATTAACTTTTTTCCACCAACCAACACACCACAGGAACTGGTGTCAGAGGAGAGAGGAAGAGAATGAGGAGAGAGGAGAAGAAGAAAGAAGGAAAAACCACACCCAAAAATCTCCACCTTGTCCCTATATAATACACAGAGCAAGATCCTAAAACTACAACCAAACTCTCTGTGGTTCACTAAACAAAAATCTCTTCACCTCTCTGGTGCATTCAGGTTCTCCCAAAAGTGGAGGGAGCTTCTCCCAAAGCCTAGGTCGCTGGCTAGGCCACTTGTGAGGAGCTCTGGGGCTAGAAAGAAACCACCAGAGGAGCAGGAGAAGCTTTCAGGCTTCCCTGGACTCGGACAAATGGGTCCTGGGCTGCTTGAGGGAGAATTCTGGGGTTAGAGTGGTCACTTGAACAAAGCTGGTGTGAATGGCAGGGATGTGGGGAATGCAGAACTCAAGGCTGAGGAGCTGGAAACGCCAAGCTGGTGGAAGTGGAAGGGAGACAGGAGGTGTTTTACTTCTGTGTTCTGGTTGAGGTTTTTTTTTTTTTATCAATATTACCAGGAGAAGTATTCTTGTGCTGTGTGTGATAATGAATTTCAGGAGAAGAGTGATCTCACAGGGAAAGGTGAGATCAGCTCCTGCCCTTCTGAGGCTCCTTCTCCTCCTCAGCCCTCACATCCACAGCAGCTCATCCCCAGCAGAGCCCACACTGGGAGTGAGCTGATCCTGGTGCGAGTGGGACCGGGATTCACACAAAAAGCTGGTGAGGATGGAAGGGGTGTCAGGGAATGCAGAACATGAGGCCTGAGGAGCTGGAAACCCTGAACTGGTGGAGGGAAATTGAAGAGAGACAGGAGGCGTTTCACTTCCAAGCTTTAGTTGAGGGTTTTTTTAAATATTAGCAGCAAAAGTAGTTTTGTGATGTGTGTAATAATGAATTTCAGAGCTGATCAGGAACACCTGACACGCAGAGCAAGGAGAAGTGTCTGTTCCCAAGGAAAAGTGAGATCAATTCCTGCCCTTCTGAGGCTCCTTCTCCTCCTCAGCCCTCACATCCACAGCAGATCCTTCCCAGCAGAGCCCATGCTGGGAGTCAGCGATCCTGGTGAGAGTGGGACCAGCATGAGGCTCCCTGATCTCGGTAAAACACTCGGGTTTGGTGGTGGAACATTCCCTCCTCCTCCTCCCCACTCCCCCAGACAATCAGCCACGATTACTCATTGCTGCTTCCCGCAATCAGCAGAGTACAGATGGTATCTCATTGTTTGGGGGCCACCACAGATAAGCTGTGATGAAAATTCTTTGTTACCTGTGATTTCCTGCTCGGTTCTTTTCCTTTTAAATGTTTATTCAGTCAAGAAGAAAGGAACCGTGGGGCTTTTTCATTTTAATTTACAAACCTCGCTGGCTCTCTGCTGTTGCCATTTAAAAGGGAGTTATGGCCAGGAAAACGATGCAAAGAAACATAAATGACCTGGGGAGTGCCATAAATTTTGCCTGCTCCCTCCAAGGCTCCCCGATTGAATTTGCTCTGCTCGCAGACCCAAAAGATGCCCGTGCAGATTGCCAGGACTGTGAAATCCATTGGAAATCGTTCTTCCAGGCTTCCTCTGGAGCTGTGCTGTGCCTGGGCCCCTGCAGGCAGGGCCAGCCGGGTTGCTATGGCAGTGGGACCTGGGCATCGATGGAGCAGAGCCTTTCCATCCTTTTTCCAGCAGCAACAGCATCAGACACCTTTGAAAAGGGCACGGGAGACATCTCAAAAAGGATCTGAGTGGTGCCTTTTGATGGATGTCTTCTTGAATCGCTGGAAGTGGTTTTGTCCTGGTTTTCCATCTTCGTTGGGTGTCGCTCCCAGCAGCCCAGGCCTAATTTTACCCCCAAAAAAAGGTGAATTGGAAGCTGCCCATGATCCTGTCCCACAGGTTTTGTGTTCCTGAGAACAGAAGCTGGTTCAGTTAAACAAAATCAGGACCTTGCAAGCCCCAGTGGCTCTGAAAGAGCTGCCAGAGTGAGCAGGAGCTGGGAGTGCAGCCGGGGCAGGCCAGAGCCTGCTGTGAGCTGCTGGAAAGGAGCTGGAATTGTGTGTTCCCTGTCCTTGCCTGTCACTGTTTAGTCCAAAGGATGACAAAAAGGCAGCATGGACTTTTTTGATGAAAAGCTAATTATTAACAGAAATCTTTCATTTTTATAACTTAGATCGTTAGAAGGCATAACTTTTGGGGCACAGGCATTGGTCCCAACATGAACACCTCTCTTGCACCATTGGTCAGTCACAGAGAAAACTTGTTAGAACAACAAGGCTGACAAACACCTCAGTGAGATAGAGGGTTCCCAAAACACTCCCAGTTGTTCACAACAACTTTTTGCAACTTTTCATACTTTGGCTGTGAGAAGTATTTCTTTGACTCTCATATTTCTTTGACTCTCACAGCTTCTGCTCTGGCTGTGGTAGAATTCCCCAATCAGAGCAGAAAAGCTGAGAAATTTCCCTTTACAGGGTCCACACTTCCCTTCTCCTGCCCAACCTCCCAGCCCAGCTCTGCAGGGATGTGTCCCTGAGTCTCCTTTTCCTGCTGCCAGCTCTGTTCTACTCCGGGTGGAGTTCTGGGCAGGAATCCCTCGGGCACCGCCCGGCTGAGCTCACCAGAGCTGCAGGACAGAGCCACATCTGCTCTAGAAAGGAGGCAGCCTGTCAGAGTCCAGGGAAGCCTGAAAGCTTCTCCTGCTCCTCTGGTGGTTTCTTTATATCCCCAGAGCTCCTCACAAGTGGCCTAGCCAGCGACCTAGGCTTTGGGAGAAGCTCCCTCCACTTTTGGGAGAACCTGAATGCACCAGAGAGGTGAAGAGATTTTTGTTTGGTGAACCACAGAGAGTTTGGTTGTAGTTTTAGGATCTTGCTCTGTGTATTACATAGGGACATANGAAAAGCCCCAAAACAGAAGACAGGGGTTGAAACTGAGGGTTCCAACCCCAGCTAAAACCCAAGCCTTCGACACCATTCTATTCTGGAGTGTGAGGACAACCTGGATCCAGCCCAGCTGCTCCTCCTCCTCCTCCCCACAACAAACCAATATTGACAATCAGGTCAGAGCACCTTAAATGTTTGGGAGAAGTTTTGTGTCCCTCTCCAGAGCCTGTCTGCTCTCATTACCCCCAGGATGGGAGCATGTAGAAGGCCCCTGCTGGGGCTGGAACTGGGGGCTCCAAGCCCTGTCCTCTGCCCTGGGGTTTTCTTCCCTTGGTTTGTCATGTTGGAAAGAATGCAGCAAGAGATCTTCTGCTGCTGTTTCAGAGTTGTTTATTTGTCTTATCAAAACCTCGGAGGCAGAGGCAGCATCCCCTGAGGGCACCAGGGCAGAAAGGCAATGGCTGCAGATCAGCAGCTACCTTTGATATCTTACTAACAACCATTCAAGAAACAATTCGTGTTTTGTTTTGATTCCAACACCACTAAATCCTCATCTCATTGATATGTCTTTTCTATACTAACTTTTTTCCACCAACCAACACACCACAGGAACTGGTGTCAGAGGAGAGAGGAAGAGAATGAGGAGAGAGGAGAAGAAGAAAGAAGGAAAAACCACACCCAAAAATCTCCATCTTGTCCCTATGTAATACACAGAGCAAGATCCTAAAAACTACAACCAAACTCTCTGTGGTTAACTAAACAAAAATCTCTTCACCTCTCTGGTGCATTCAGGTTCTCCCAAAAGTGGAGGGAGCTTCTCCCAAAGCCTAGGTCGCTGGCTAGGCCACTTGTGAGGAGCTCTGGGGCTATAAAGAAACCACCAGAGGAGCAGGAGAAGCTTTCAGGCCTCCCTGGACTCCGGCAGGAGCGTTCCCGCTCTGCTCATGCGTTAAGGATGGATCACTCCATTTTGTTCCCAAATAACAGAGGAGAGGGAAGCAGCTGTGACAACTTAAGCATTGAGGAATCATAAATCATCCTCCCTTTCCCTTGTCCCCCCACAGCTCATGAAAAATAAATGTGGAGCCCTTTCGGAGATGTTTTTACATTTTTCATTCTTTTCGAGCTGGGAGGTTTAGAACTGTGGGGTTTTGGACATCCTCACGTGGCTTTGGAATTGGGTGTTTATTAAATAATAAGTGCAATTAAAATTGTGCCACAACGCTGGTGCTCCACAGGAATGTCCATGAGAATCCCCTCAATTTCTGATGGAAGTGGTGATAAATATGATTTCAGCTGATAAACATGTCAGGTCTTACAAGAACTGCTGTTATTTAACATTTGGGGACAAAAATAAGTTTGTTTTGTTTAACTGATTCTGCTCTTGGATTGTGGATGTTCTGGGTTAATTAATATCACCTGAAACCTCCTATATTCCAAATTTCTCCTAATTTCTGCCTCTTTACCTTCATCCTATGAAACATGGGACGACCCTAAGGGATATCCTTGGCCACAGGAATTTTTGTAATATTGATTTCAGAGCTTGCTCCTGTGTCAGCCTCTCCCTGGAGCTCAGCTCCCATTACTCTGCATGGCTGCGTTTCCTGGGCAAGGCCATTTACTTTTATTTGCTCTTTATTTTCCTTTGGGAAAACTCATTTCTGGCGTGTCCCAGGAAAACCTCCTGGAGTCTCTCTTGCCATTTCAGACAGGAGACACTCGGCTCAGAGAACACCTTGTCTGAGCCTCGGCAGGATTTCAGCCTTTACCCTGCCCGAATTTCAAAATATTCAAGCAATAAATGTTAATTCTTTTCATTTGGCCTCTCTAGGGACAGTCAGAGCACGCAAGTTCCTCACTGGATCCATCCTTCTTCCCCAAACCTTGGGATTTAACCCTCTTATCGTTTGCCTTATCGCTGCAGAACACGAGGAAAACGCCTTCAGTACTCTGCTTTGAAGAGGTTTTTAACCTTCCCTCTTTAAGGTTAATCAGGCCCATTAGCAGAAGTTAATTAAAGTAATTAGCTTGGTTAGCAGACTCTCCTTGGCCTTTGCTAAAAGTGAGGGCCACAGTAAACACCTGAGATTAATGGCAGCGTTGTGCCATTGTTTATCCCTTGTTTTCAGGGGAGCTGATGGGAGATTGATGCTCTCTGGGATGATTTTATCATAAATATTGTAAATCCCTCAGCCTGTCCTTTGCTGCCTGACTTGATTCATTAAACTTTTATCCTTCCCGTCCGGCCTCTCTCGGAGAGCCACTGCCCTGAGGAGTCTCGTGGTGCAAGCAGCAGGATTTGTTTCTGCCCTGGGGGAATTCCACGGTGCCAGGGCCAGGGAAGATGTTTAAAGATCTTCTGTGCCATTGCTTCAGTTTAGTCGTGAGGCTTGTCCTGAGCTGTTCCGACATCGCCTTCTTTTGAGCTGTTATGTTTTGGCTACCAGCTATTTTCTCATTCCTCAGCCCCTGCCATCGCTGACAGCCACCCTGGATGCACTTCAGCTCCAATCTCGTCTCACATGAGGGGGAAAAGTCCATTTTTCTTTCATGGTTTTTTTTCTTTACGCCGTACAGCTGTGATCTCCCACCTGCTGTTCCCATCTCCAGTGGAGCAGGAGCATGGGAGATCTTCCCTCTCCACCTCTTCCCTCACACCTTCTCCCTAGTGGCTTTTTCCTGGTGAGACCTGGAAATTTCTCCCATCTCTGGGATGATTTCAAGCTGAAAGAGAGTAGAAGGATGTTGGGATGAAATCCTTCCCTGGGAGGGTGGGGAGGGGCTGGGATGGAATTCCAGGAGCAGCTGTGGCATCCTGGGTGTCAGGGGCCTGGGCCCCCGCTGGGGTTGGAGTCCTTGGCTCCTGTCCCTGTCCTCTGCCCTGGAGATTCTCTACCTTCTGTTCTTCATGTTGAAAAGAACGAAGCAAGAAATCTTCTTTGCTGTTTCAGAGTTGTTTATTTGTCTTATTAAGACCGCGGAGGCAGAGGCAGCATCCCCCGAGGACACCAGGGCAGAAAGGCAATGGCTGCAGATCAGCAGCTACCTTTGATATCTTACTAACAACCATTCAAGAAACAATTCGTGTTTTGTTTTGTTTCCAACACCAGTAAATCCTCATCTTATTGATACTAGGTCGCTGGCTAGGCCACTTGTGAGGAGCTCTGGGGCTAGAAAGAAACCACCAGAGGAGCAGGAGAAGCTTTCAGGCTTCCCTGGGCTCTGACACCTGGCAGTGCCCAAGGCCAGGCTGGAGCACCTGAAATGTTCCCTGCCCATGGTGGCAGGGGCTGGAATGGGATAAGCTTTAATGTCCCTTCCCAAACTATTCCACGATTCCATCTCCCTTCCCCTTTAACTCCTGGGCCCTGCCTGGTGTGATTCTTCCAGGGTTTATTTTCTGCTGAGGGGAAAAATCCTGCACTCAGCTCCCTCCCAGTGCTCCCAGTCTGAGTGTGCTGGGCTGGCTCAGGACAGCAGCACAGCCCTGGGAGCTCCTCTGCCACCTGCAGCTTTATTTAATGATACACACAAATATCCTGATATAGAAATATACTTCTGCTTATATATAAAGATATCCCTCCCTATATATAAATATAAATAAATACATTTATAAAAAATATAAATACCCTTATATAGAAATATATACCTCATTATATATAAATATATATGTCCTTACATATAAATATAAATATACTTATATA
>VZTN01009285.1:330094-397969 GCA_013400515.1 Erpornis zantholeuca
GGTGTTCAATTAGGGTTGGGATGGGTGTTCAATTAGGGTTGGGGTGGGTGTTTAATTAGGGTTCACCATCATGGGCAGAAGCATACCTTGGAGCTCCGTGGGTTTGCACAGGGCAGGAATCAGGCTGGGAGTGACATTTTTCCCTCCTCCTGCAGAGAGATTAAACCCCAGCAGATGCTTGGAGGAGAAAATAGGATCTCCCCCGGCCCCAGCTGAGCCTCTGGAACATTTCCTCCCTGGAACCTGTGGGGAAGCAAATTTTAGGGAGCAATTCCTGCTGCTCCCTTCTGCTGTTTGCCCTTCTAGCTGGGCCTGGCAGGGAGGGGCAGAACACGGATCCTGGCTCCCTCAGTGGGATCCCAGTGATCCAGGGTGGCCCTGATGGATGCTGGAAGGGCAGCCCTGGACCACAATGTTCCTGGGCCAGTGAACAGCAGAGTGAGTTGAGTGCAGGCCAAGCTCTGAGCTCTCAATTCCTCACAGCAATGGCTGCCAGTGACCCCAGATTTCGCTTTTTAGAGCACTGTTTGCCACGAAAATCCTGCTTTTGGGATCTTTTGGTGAAGGAGTTCAGGGCCATTTCCAGGCCCAAGCTCTCAGGGATGGATCTCTGTGCTGGATGTCTAAATTGGGATTTCACCCTCGCGGTTATCTGGCACAGGCAGAGGGCTGTTCTTGTTCTCAGGAATGAAGTAATCCTAAAGGTTAAGCCTGCGGGGTGTTCTCAGCCCTGCAAGAATTAATATGGTGACATTTAACTGCTATTAAAAAAAAAAAAATTCATTTTTTGTCTTCCCACACCCCCTCCCCTCCTTTTTTCCTTGGAAAAGCGCGTGAGGCGTTTGTTGTGTAGCAGTGGTTGTTTAAAATAAACCCACAGCTCCCACCACTGTCCTTGTCACCGCCTGGGCTAACGCAGAGGGATCGGGGCTGTCCCTGCTCCATCCTGACCCTTAAGGGCCATTCCTGGCTGCTCTTCCATGGAAAGTTTTGTCCCAGGAATCTCAGGGATGGAACTTGTTGGGGCCTTGCAGGCCCCATTGGTTCCTGGCCCAGAGATTTCCCTTTTCAGTGTCTCATGTCAGGAAAAAACAGAGTGAGACTTCTTTCTGCTGCTTCAAGAGTTGTTTATTATTTCTTATCTAAGTTTCAGGAGCCTCTGCTGCTGCCTCCAGGAGTGCAATGGCTGCTGCTCAGAGCAGGTGGCATTTATACCTTTATCACCCAATTGCTGAACTCTACGTATTCTATTCTGTCTTTAATACTAATAATTATCAATTTTATTAACATACTTCTTCTACACTGAGTTGTTTCTACCAATCACTAAATCACAGGAACTTAGATCAAAGAAAAAGGAAGAAGAAGAAGAGGAAGGAGGAGGAGGAAGAAGAAGCTGACACCCTGAATTCTCCATGTTGCCTCTATATAATATGTAGAGCAAAATCTAAAACTACAACTGCCCTCTCTGTGGAACAAAAATCTTTTCATTTCTTTGGTGCTTTCAGCTCTTCCAGAAGTGAAGGGAGCTTCTCCCATGGGCTTGGGTCACAGGCTAAGCTATTTTGGGGAGCTCTAGGCATAAAATGAACTCCCAGAGGAGCAGGAGAAGTTCTCAGGCTTTCCAGGACCCTCCGCAGATGCCAGTGGGGAATCTCCACTGGGGATGTTGCAATTTGGAGTTTTTCATTAATCTGGGGATTTTCTCCACCAGCTGAGCCCCACCATGGCTGGTGCTGGAGCCTGGGGTCAGACTGGTGGAGGGAAAGTGGATGAGGAGCTGTGGATTTGTTGTGTTTCCTGAAGCCCAGGGTGGGAGTTAATCCATGGCTGGGTTGGGGGTGTCCCTACATTGGAATCATTTTACTCCTCCAGTCAGAGCTGGTTCTCTTCTCCCTGTTAATTTGTTGGACAAAAACGACTTTTGACATATTTGACTTCTTTAAAATGTCTTTATTGTGTTTATTTACCAATTTAAAGCACAAAATGAGAGAATAATCCTAGTTTGGGGGCTTGGTCCAGTGAAATTTTTCCCCTTGGCTCAGCTTTGGATCGTGATTTTATTTCTTTTTTTCCTTTTTTCCATCTCTTTTTTTTGCTCTCTTTCCTCTCCACTGAAACTAAGCCCACCTCTATTAATATCAGTTATCCTTGCTGTAAAAATCAGCCCATTCATCAGAATAAATAACCCCTCTCTAAAAAGATGATCATAAAAAAGGGCTGAGTTAACACAAATTTTCCTGCCTTTTAAGGGAATGACCATCATAGGACAGCATAAAAACAGATCAATAAATTTTTGTTTCCCGTGGTTTTCTCTTAAGATTAATATTTTTCACTTAAATACTGCGAACACAGAGGCAAGTTATGATCCACTTGTGCAGTTTGGTACAAGCCAACATTTTTTTCTGGTATCAAAAGCTGATTGATTTTCCATTTAAATTAATCTCAAAGAGCCTCAGTTTATGAAGTCAGGTGGACCTAAACAAGCTCTGGATGCATAAGGGAGGAATTTGGGGACATGATGGAGTTGCTTTGTTTTGTGGAGATACAGGGAAAAGATCTGGGAAAGATTTTATCAGGATTAATAACCCTGATAACAACGAGGATGAAAGGTTTGGGATGGATCCCTCCTGCCAGGGGGTTTGCAGTGTCTCTCTCAGCCCCTTCTTGGTAAATCTCTCCATTGCTCTTGCACCCTTAATTATTTAATTTTAAATTGTCACCACTCATTTCATCTCTTTGCCCAAACCCAGTCCCTGGAGAGCAGCTCCTCCTGGCTCTGATCCCTTCTGTTGTTTATTCCTGTTTTCCAGAGCACCAGGGCTGCTCAGGGATGTAAAACCAGAGATCCTTCAGCCCAAATCTTCCGAGACATTTGCTGCAGACGCTGCTGTGTCCTGGTGGCAGTGGCAGGAGTGGTCCTAAAAAAGCCTTTTTTGGATAGGATGGAGCAGCCCTAAAAAAGACCTTTTTTGTCTGGATGGAGTGGCCTTGATAAAGCCTTTTTTGACTGGATAGAGTGACCCTAAAAAAGCCTTTTTTGACTGGATGGAGTGACCCTAAAAAAGCCCTAAACAGCTTTCCAACCCCGCAGAGGGAGCCCCCATCCCTGGGGACTGAACAGCTGTGGGCATGTGGCACATGGGGACGTGGCCAGCGGTGGCCTGGTGTGAGAGTCCAGGGAAGCCTGAAAGCTTCTCCTGCTCCTCTGGTGGTTTCTTTATATCCCCAGAGCTCCTCAAAAGTGGCCTAGCCAGCGACCTAGGCTTTTGGAGAAGCTCTCTCCACTTTTGGGAGAACCTGAATGCACCAGAGAGGTGAAGAGATTTTTGTTTGGTGAACCACAGAGAGTTTGGTTGTAGTTTTTAGGATCTTGCTCTGTGTATTACATAGGGACAAGATGGAGATTTTTGGGTGTGGTTTTTCCTTCTTCTTCTCTCTCCTCTTTCTTTTCCTCTCTTCTCTGACACCAGGCAGCATCCCCCAAGGACACCAGGGCAGAAAGGCAATGGCTGCAGATCAGCAGCTACCTTTGATATCTTACTAACAACCATTCAAGAAACAATTTGTGTTTTATTTTGATTCCAACACCAGTAAATCCTCATCTTATTGATATGTCTTTTCTATACTAACTTTTTCCCACCAACCAGCACACCACAGGAACTGGTGTCAGAGGAGAGAGGAAGAGAATGAGGAGAGAGGAGGAGAAGAAAGATGTTCTCTTCATTCCTTTCAACATCACGAACAGAAGACAGAGAATTTCCAGGGCAGAGGACGGGGTTTGGACCCCCAGTTCTGACCCCAGGGGGGGCCCAGGCCTCCGACAGCCTGGCAGTGCTGGGGGATGGGTGCACAGATGATCCTAAAGGTCTTTTCCAACCCAAACAATTCCGTGAGTATTGCTAACCCTGAAAGGATTTTTCTAGGCACTTCTGTGCCTCACTGGTTCCTGCAGCATTGGATCTGTTGGGTTGTTTTCAGTTTGAGAAAATGCAAACATCGCAGCTGCTTTCTTGTACATGTTGTAGTGTTTTCTTCTAATACCTCAGATTGTTTTTCTTTGGCCAAAGAAATCACTTCTATTTTGGGATTTGTTTTCATGCTTTGTGTTTGTACACTGGCACTGCTTCTGTGCTGTTCACACGGACACAGACAGAGACAGAGAGGAGATTCCAGCAGCCAAGCAGGCTGAGGGATCTCTCTCTCTCCCTTTTCTATCTTCTTTTTATCTTAAGATCTAATCTATCTAATCTAAATATCTATTCATATTAAAGCCTTCTGATTTCTGATCATCAATCAATGGACTCTGAGCTTTTGTTGGTGAGGCCCTGAGAACCAGGGCAGCTCTCAGCAACACATGAGTTTATCCCAGGACACCTTTGAGCAAGAAGCTGCTCTGCCCTCAGTGTCCAAAAGCGACAATTCCTGCTCTGCAAAGCCACGTCTGATGATCCAGGTGAGGCCAGTGGTTGTGCAAACTGGGCTTCTCCTCTTCCTCTTCTCCAAAAAACACTCCAGGAATGGCTCATGGCTGCAGCACCAGCTGGATGGGAATGTTTTACTCGGCTTGTCACGGTTGATAAACGCGTGGGTTTCTAAGCAGTTCCTCCACTGGAAGTTTTTTCTCTGGGAGTTTTGTTTCATCCCACAAATGGGCAGAAAATGAGGCACTGAGGTGTCCCTGCCCATCACCCACCCCCTCATCTGCCCTCCTTTTCCAAGGCACATCAATAAGAACGCAGGAAGGAATTTTTTACTTTTCTGCTTTGTGCATTCAGGTGAATTTACTCTTCAAGTGCCTCAAAATCATGGGAGGATTTGGGGGTGGGGGAGATGTTTTCTTGGGAATGTGCGGAATCAAAGGAAAACTGGAGCACTTGTCCTTAGCAGAGGCAAAAAGGAATTTTCTGTTCCAGGTATTTTTGATGGCCAAGGAGCTTCAGCCACCAGCTCAGCTTCCTCCCCCCACACCAGGGGTTCTTTCATTCCCAATATACTAAAAAATGACAACTCTGACAAATCCACTTTTATGGTGTGCTTGTGCTTGACAGATATTTTTTTCCCCTGTATTATTTTTCCCTTCTAAAAGCAGAGCATTATTTAAAGTGTCAGCCCCCAAAACTCCCATAAATAATGAGCTGGGAAGCAGGGAAGGCCACGGGCTCTAGCTGCTGTGAGAATTCCAGCATTTACTCGACTCCCAAAGTCCTAAACCAGCTCTTTCCCCAAAACATTTGCAACCAAACTGCTCCCTGCAGCACTCGTGGATTCAATGACAGAAATTGTTAGGAGTGCTGTAATGTAATTTGTAAATGATGTTGATTTACTCATTCCAAAGGCTTTTGAAGGAAATAGATCCGTGTTCATTTTCTCCAACAAGCTGCACATTCGGAATAACCATTTAAATATATATGCAATTAAACTAATGATATTTTAGAACGTCCTAAATAACAACACAGCGCAAGGACAGCTGTCCACGGCCTCTATTTAGGTTTACATCTCTGCTCCACAGTTTGCTGGTTTAATTTTTTGATAAATATTGGTCAAAATTATGCTTTTTGCTGCGTCTCCAAGAGCAGCAGCTGCCCCCAGCTCAGAACTGGCCATGAGAGGAGGAACGGAGAGAAATAAGAGAAAATAAAAACTGTTCAGATGTAAAATTGGGGTAAATCTTGATGCTTTCAGATGGCTCAGAGACACTCCAGGGGAAAGGAGGATTAGGCCCTGGAATATCCACTGTAATTATGGGTGTAACAGAAAGGGCTTTTAATCAGGGGTGCTCAACAGGATTTGAACAATGCCAGGGTGCTGATCTGGGGGGGTTGGCTCTGTCAAAGACTTCTCGTGGGCTAAGGAAAGGAAACCTTCCAGGACCTCTGCTGAGGTGATCCCAGATGTTCACCTCCATGGAATCATGGAATGGTTGGGGTGGGAAGGACCTTAAAGCCCACCCAGTGCCACCCCTGCCATGGCAGGGACAGCTCCCACTGTCCCAGGGTGCCCCAAGCCCTGTCCAAGCTGGCCTTGGGCACTGCCAGGGATGGGATCCTTTGAAGTTAGGGCTTTTAATGCGGGGGCTGAGAACAGAGCAACAGACGATGTGAACCAGTTTGGTTTATCATGGGTTTTTCTTTATTATTTGGAAAATGGTTGATTATACAGAGTTCAGATAGTTTACACTTACAAAGTATTTGTTAATTGGTGCACAGAGTGAGAAAGAATTTAAAACAATTCAAAGTTAAGACAGCTACTGTGACTATGGTGTAACTATTCTATCTAAAATTAAAACACACCTTAAAAACAATTTTTTGCTGTGCCACAGGCTTATCACTCCAACACAGGCCCAAAAATTCTGAGGCTTATCTGGATAGCTCAAAGCTCTTCCATGAGACAATCATGTCCACGCTCCCTAAGAAATTCCACTACAATCCTTGTTTCCTATCCAGTGTTTCCCAGGAAGGGATTTTCCCCACACAGTCCTTTTCTTTCCCTGCGCTAAGCTCCTGATTAATTTTGTCCCCTCAGTAAATAAATCTCACTTCCAGGTAATGGCTGCTGGTTTGAGCTCACATCAACTCCCAGCTCCTCGTCACCTCTTCATTTCGGTAATTACTGCCTCTGTTTGCCACCAGCCCTTCCGAGGTGCTTCCAGCCCTCGCCAGCGTTCAGCTCGTTAGGAGAGGGGACCCCTCATTAACTGCGAGTATTAAATGAAACAGCTGAGTTGGTAACCAAACCAACAAAGGCACGGCCACCTCTCGCTGGGACTGGGGACTTGGTCATCTCCTTCACGGATTAATTACATGCTCCATTATTCTGAGTGGGGTTTGTTATCAAGACCGGGCTTGTTCTTGAGTGTTTCTACTCTGCAGCTGCTTTATTGCCTTTGTCTTTCTGGGAGCAACAGGCACATCACAGCTTCCTGAACCTGAAGGACGAATTTAGAGCAGTTTTGGATGTCTCTGTCTCTGTTTGAAAAGCCAGGTGTCTGCTAAGGAAGGCAGAAACCTCCCTTGGAATGGAAAATGCAACCCCCTCCCCTCCCAATTATAATTTTGAAATCAAGGGCTTTCAGGGAGAGATATGGGAAATAGGAATAACAGTTCTTTACTAATGATTATATATACACACACATATATATATATATAAAACAAGGCAGGAGAAATACTGGTTTAAACTGACAGAGTCAGATACAAGCTGAGCCCTGTTAGTCAGGGCAGCAGTGGCAGTGCCATGAGATGGTGGCTGCAGTTCTCCTGAAGTGATGGATGTGGTTCGGGTGAAGAGGTGATCCTGGAGGAAAGGTCTGGTCTTCCCCAGAAGGTCCAGGGGTGGGTATGTAGCTCCTGTCCTCTGGGAATTCCAGTGGGAAAGGCCCTAGTATGATTTTTAAAATCCCAGTTTCTATCCAGGATTGAGTGCCTGGGTCCTCCTTCTGGGTGGAGCTTCTCACAAAGGCACTGATGGCCATGGACAGGAGATAGTCCAGGGGCGAGTTATCTGTGAGCCATGGGCAAGGCACTGCTGGGCCATGAACAGAAAATAGCCTTGGGGGGACGGGCAGGGAGCACTGCCCCACCTGGTTCATGGAGATGGGGATAGAATCCATGCTTTTGGTCACGTCCTGCTTTCCATCCCAGGACAGCCACTTACATAAAATGAGTTCAAGGAGAAATGTCCATGAACAACCTGTGCAGGGGGAGGCTGGTGCAGCTCTGCCCTGCCGTGATCCCTCCCTGGAGGCAGCCAAAGAACCAGGAGCAGACCCCAGCCCACCCTGCCCTGCATCCCCTGGCACAATCCCCACGCTCAGGATAGATTTCACCACTTTGGGCTCCCCTCTCCTCCAGCCCTGTGGGTTTACAACCGTGATCCACCCATAACTCCTGATTTCAGACCCCTGAGAGCCTCTGGAACTGGGTGAAAACTGGGAACAAAAACCCCTTTTGGCCCATGCCAAAACTGCTCTGGGGACTGGACCAAAATGTTGTAAATGAAAGAAATCAGGATTGCTAAAATGCACCCAAAACAAACAAAACCGATGGGAACCGAAGGTGTTCCACAGCTCCAGGACAGCCCAGCTTGGACTCAGTCTCTGTGGGGAGGGGACAAAGCTGTGGCACATCCAGGACATCCAGGCTTGGAGGTAAAATCCCATCAGGGAGAGGTGGGGAGTCCTGTGTCCCCTCCCAGCCGCAGCAGCAGCACCTGAGGGTGGGGCAGACACGTCCAGGAGCTCAAGGAATTCTTGGACATCAGTGCTGGAGTCTCCTTCCTAGTGTCAGGGAATGAACAGAGAGGATTTTCAGGCTAAAACACCCAGAATAAATTAATTAAGTGACTAAAGTAACGCTAACAAGCTGAGCAAGTACCTCGATAAACTCAGCTCTGCTCCAGCACCAAAGGAAAATTTGGGTTTTGATGAGGGTGGTGACACTTCAAATGACACTTCAAAGGCAGGGATGAGGACCAAGCACTTGGAAATGAGAGATGTGTTTATCTGCAGCAGCTGCCGAACTGGGGGAACGGGAAGATTCAATTTGTCCCATAATTATCTTTTGTACAAACAGGCAGTGGCCCTCCAGCCCAGCAGCTCCTAAAAAAACCTCTAATTATTGCATATAATAACTCCCAACATCAATCTTGGCTGTTGCTTGTACAAAAATTATAAATTACTGCACCAAATCCTATTACTGCAAATATTAAAAGTTACTCAGCATTTATTGGAACTTTGATTTTTTATTTTTTTTTTAATTTTTTTTTTGCCTTGTAACTTCGCCTTAATTTTCTCCATATTTCACGACTCCAGTGATCACTGCAAGAGAGGTTTGAGAGTTTCAAAAATTCATTGCTGGGAGATTGGACTCATATGGAAAAAGGAAGCATCATGAAGCCAGGAATATTGGGAATATTGCCTGGATTTGGCCAGCTCCAGGATTTCCTTCTTGCCCATAGGGTGTTCCTGAAGGGTTGTTTAGTTTAGAAATCAGCTGAATATTGAAGTTGTGCTTTTGAGCCCCCAGATCACCCCAGTCTTCCCTTCCTGCAGGGATTCTGGCTGGGGAATTTAATTCTGGGGAGTTCTGGGGCATTTACACCTGATACAAAGGATGGGAGCTTTGCTGGAGCTGGACTGGGAAGGAGGAAGTTTTATCAGAGAATTCAAAGGGATCCACAAATATCATCGAAATCCAGCCCTGATTTTCACAGTTATATTGGTCTGACGTCCATGGGTGGAATTTTCAAGGCTTCTGTTCCAAAGCTGATGGATCAAGGCTTAAATGAGCTTTTGTCACTTTTATCATTGTCAGAACTCGAGGTGCTTTGAACACTGGAACTTTTTGGGGATTCTGATGTGCAGGGGGAATTGGGACCTTACAGGACCATCCTTACATGCCTGAAAATTCATGGAATCATGGAATCTGTCGGAGTCCAGGGAAGCCTGAAAGCTTCTCCTGCTCCTCTGGTGGTTTCTTTATAGCCCCAGAGCTCCTCACAAGTGGCCTAGACAGCGACCTAGGCTTTGGGAGAAGCTCCCTCCACTTTTGGGAGAACCTGAATGCACCAGAGAGGTGAAGAGATTTTTGTTTAGTGAACCACAGAGAGTTTGGTTGTAGTTTTTAGGATCTTGCTCTGTGTATTACATAGGGACAAGATGGAGATTTTTGGGTGTGGTTTTTCCTTCTTTCTTCTTCTCTCTCCTCATTCTCTTCCTCTCTCCTCTGACACCAGTTCCTGTGGTGTGCTGGTTGGTGGAAAAAAGTTAGTATAGAAAAGACATATCAATAAGATGAGGATTTACTGGTGTTGGAAACAAAATAAGATATGTATTGTTTCTTGAATGGTTGTTAGTAAGATATCAAAGGTAGCTGCTGATCTGCAGCCATTGCCTTTCTGCCCTGGTGTCCTTGGGGGATGCTGCCTCTGCCTCCGAGGTCTTGATAAGGAAAATAAACAACTCTGAAACAGCAGAAGAAGATTTCTTGCTGCATTTTTTCCAACATGACAAACCAAAGGAAGAAAAGCCCCAGGGCAGAGGACAGGGGTTGGAACCCCCAGTTCCAACCCCAGCGGGGGCCCAGGCCTTCGACAGAATCCTGGAATGATTTGGGTGGGAAGAGATCTTAAATCCCCTCCAGTGCCAGCCCTGCCATGCCCAGGGACACCTCCCACTGCCCCAGGCTGCTCCAGCCTGGCCTTGGGCACTGCCAGGGATCCAGGGGCAGCCACAGCTCCTCTGGGAATTCCATCCCAGCCCTGAGCCACCCTCCCAGACAGGAATTCCTTCCCAATATCCCATCCGCTTTGAAGAAGGAATGGAGACAGGCCAGGTAGCAGCTGAACCAAAAATATTGTGCCCATTTTCAGAGCTTTGCCCAGAAACCAAGGAATCTTTTTTCCTTTTCGTCCTTTTGCTGCTGTGCTGAAAAGCAGGAGGAAAGTTTGGGAATGCAGTCACTTAAGTCATGAAGAATTTAAAGTGTAAGACAATGTTCTTTTTTAGGCTGTGCTGCTACAGAAACAGAGCTTGGAAAATTTTCTCCAAGGTATTTATAAAATTCTCTCTGTTCTCCCCTAAATAATCTCAGACTTTTTTTTTTCCTGTCTAATTCTCAAGTTTTGAAGGTTTCTTTGGGTGGGTTTTTTACATTTGATTTTTTTGGGGGGAGCAAGAGTTCTTTTGAATATTTCTCCACCTTAATCTGGAGGATTAAGGCAAGACACGAAGCCCTCAAGTCACTGACTTGGGGTTGAGCTTGGGGACATAACTGAGGAGCCCCAACACTTTAGGATCTGGAAATTGGATATCCCACAATAATCATCCTCTCTTGCATTCCCCCTGCCCCTTGCACTAGCTGTGGTTGTTTTGGCAGCAGATTTTGGCAGAGTTTGATGCCATTTTTCCAGCTGGGAATGTGGAGGGAGCATTGTGTGTCCAGAGGCTTTTCCAGGCATGGAACATCTCCTGTGCACCCAGCACAGGGACAACTCTGACAACTTCCCTTGGCTGCTGCTCTGCCTCCAGGGAGGCTTTTCCTCCCCAGAACCATCCTGCAGAAGTAAAGGATTCGGGAATCTCCCAGAGCAGTGGAATTTTGAACCCAGACGTGGCCTTATCCCAGCAGCATGGAGCTCAACAGGAGCTGATTTCCATTCCCTGCAGCCACCTCAGAGTCCAGCCCAGCCTTGCTTTTAAAAAGCCTGGTGATGGCTCTGTCCAGAGATTTTTTTTTGCCCTGGATTGTCAATCACTAATCTATCACTCTGTCAATCATTAATCTATCACTCTGTCAATCACTAATCTATCACTCTGTCAATGCCTGAGGAATTCCTGTCAGAACCGAACTCACGATGTCTGATTTTCCCAGCTCTCAGGACTGATCCTTATCTCCAAGAGGAATCATTTAGCTGCTTCAAAGCACCACATCTCCTCTATTTAATAACAATCCCCTGCTTTGGGCAGATGGGTTTTGCCCCTCGGGTTGGTTTTAGGGTAAAAATGTTGCTCCCGGTGCTAGATTTTGGTCCTACACTGTGGAACTGCTGAATTCCCTGTGTGTGGTGATGACTTGTAGTAGGATTTTGAGAGATCTCAGAGAAAGGCTGGAGAAATGCAAGCTTTTGTTAAGCTGTTCTGAAAACCATTTTCTAAGGGATCTTTTGTAGTTTCTCAAAAGAGAGTTTTAATAAAAAATGTAAATAAAAGATATTATTTATGGTAAGGTGGTTGCCTTGACCAATGAAATGTCTTCCTCAATGAATTCCTGACAGAGTCAGAGAGACACAGAGAGACAGAGACACAGACAGAGACACAGACAGACACAGAGAGACAGAGACACAGACAGACAGAGACACAGACAGACACAGACAGACAGAGACACAGGCAGACAGAGACACAGACAGAGACACAGACAGAGACACAGACAGACAGAGACACAGACAGGCAGACACAGACAGACAGAGACACAGGCAGACACAGACAGACAGAGACACAGACATTCCCTGCAGCTGAAGCTGCTGGAGGGAGAAAGATTTGTTCTGTTTTCTTGATATTAATAAATAAGCCTTCTGAGAAAAACATGGACATGTGTGGTTTGTGGAAAGGCCCTGAGACACCAGGGCCAGCTCCTCTCTACACCTGTGCTCAGCCCAGGTTATCTGAAATTACTCTGCCTGGGGATTTCTGGAGTCCAGAGCTCGGGGTGAGGCCCCAGATCCTACAGAAATCATTAATTAAATAGTCACTGAAATCATTAATGTGTGTATCTGCAGGAGAGTCACTTTGGCAGGAGAAGGGAATCCTTCATGTCCCTGAAAGGCAGAAACCCTCTCAGAGCTCTCTCAGAAAAGTGTTCTGCACTTCCAGTGGTGTCTCGTTTGTTGTTGTGCCACAGATTTCTGTGCTCTGGACTCAACCCTGAAAAATCAAGAGGCAAATGAATTCCCTTTGCATTCTGTGCTTAAAAAGGATGAGGATGATGCAGGGTGTCCCAAAGGATGAGGATGGTGCAGGGTGTCCCAGAGGATGAGGATGGTGCAGGGTGTCCCAAAGGATGAGGAAGCTCCGGGGTCTCTCCAGGATGAGGAAGCTCTGGGGTGTCTCAGAGGCAGAGGAAGCTCCAGGGTATCCCAAATGATGAGGAAGCTCCAGAGTTTCCAGTGACGAGGCTGGTCCAAGGTATCCCAAAGGATGAAGAAGCTCCAGGGCGTCCCAAAGGATGAGGATGGTCCAGGTTCTCCAAGGATGAGGACGCTCGAGGGTGTCCCAAAGGATGAGGACACTCCAGGGTGTCTCAGAGGCAGAGGAAGCTCCAGGGTATCCCAAATGATGAGGAAGCTCGAGGGTGTCCCAAAGGATGAGGATGGTCCAGGTTCTCCAAGGATGAGGATGGTCCAAGGCATCTCAAAGGATGAGGATGGTCCCGGTTCTCCAAGGATGAGGAAGCTCAAGGGTGTCCCAAAGGATGAGGAAGCTCCAGGGTGTCTCAGAGGCAGAGGAAGCTCCAGGGTGTCTCATTCTCGTGGCAGAGCTGCATTTTCCCTTCCCTGGAGTTGATCTCCCTCCATGAGGACTAAAAGCCTCTGTGCTGCCCTGGGAGTGTTTAACACCATTTCTGCTTTTCCAGGAACGACTCCATAAAGGGCAGCAAAGAGGGAGGGTCAGAAGTTTAAGCTTTATTTGGAGCCATAACTCTTTCCCTGCAATCCCATATAACTTTATTGGTTTGGGTCAGTGCCTTCCCTGGATGTGGGAGCTGGATGCATCTGCACGCTCCTCGTTTGGCTTTGCAGCCATGGCTCACAAAAAGAATCATCTTTATCACCTCCTGTTGAATTGCCCCAAACCAGGCCAGGAGACACTTCAGAGGCAGAGGCAGAGCAGTGAGGATTTGCTTTATTGGGCACTGGGTGTGTGGGGATTGCTCCTCCAAACACACACACCAGTGCTCCCTGCAGCACAGCATTGTGGGTTAAATTATGAATATTCATCACATTCCTTGGGACAGGCCTGGTTATACAAATTATTTCTCAGAAGTCACTAATGTCATTAGCATACAGGTCAGCAATGCCCTGTGTGTCCTGGTGGTCGCACTGAGGAAGGCTTCTCCTCCTCTTCCTCGGGGTCTTTCTGATGAAGATAAGTAGTCTTCCTCACAATGCAATTTTCACCTTTCTCCCTGGGGCATGTGTAGTCCTTTAAGGGATGATCCAGCACTCTCTGACATGATCCTTGTCCCCTCTATCTTGACAAGATTAGGGCAAATTCAACTTCTTACGATTTGTAATTAACATTTGCTGTCTGAATGAACATTTGCTGTCTCCCAGCAGTTAACTGTGCTCACATGAGTTAGCTATTGACTGTCCCTTCCTCACTGCCCAGAATCCCAGACTGGGATTAATCCCTTCTGTCTCACTCTGTGTCTGTGACAACACCAGGAGCCTCTGGGCTCCCATGAGTGGATTCTGCCTCTCTTGGCTTGAGGGCACCACCAGGGAATGGCTGTGGCTGGCCAGGATCTCGGGGATGTTTTATGGAGTTGGTTTTGCCAGGACACAGATTGGGAATGCTGCAGTGTCCTGTGGGATTGGGGGAGGTTCTGTTCTCCTCTTGCCACAGCCTTTGAAAGGGGATGAGGTCTTGCCCTTCCCCAGCTCTCTTTTCCTTAATTGTTACAGAATCATGGAATGGTTTGGGTTGGAAGAGGCCTTAAAGATCACCCAGTTCCAAACCCCATTATAATTTCTTTTGTTTAAATTTATTTACTTATGTGCAGGGGCATTTTTTTAAGTGTCCTTTAAAGCAGAATTTGTGTCAGTCTTTTAATTATCTGATGAAATTGTGGGGTCACCTCCAAGGCCAAAGATTCCATCGTGGAGGTTCCTGTGTAATTTATCTAATAATATACATATGATATTAAAATTGTATCATTTATATTATAAATTATGTGTTTCTTTCAAATTAAATGATGGGGGGAAAACCACAATTATTTGTGACTGGGTGAAGAACTACACCATGATCTTGCCTGGGCTTTGTTTCCTTCACTCCAGAGCACACTCCAGCAGGGAGAATGGATGAAAAATCCCCGGAATTCAGATATTCCTCCCTTCCTCCACTGTAACAAACACCCAAAGCCCTGTTCTGCCTTAAGAGCACAACACCCTCAGAGCTGCTTCTCTTCCTTCCATCAAGTATTAATTGGATTAACAAATTAACAACCCCAGAGGGTAACGAGGTGTCTCCGAACCTGTAGAACTGTTAATCCCTGAGCCATGGAGCAGTGTAGAACAAGCTGACATTAAATAAAACCAGGAGTTAATCTCCCAAAAGACTCAAACCTTTCCCTGTCCCGTCCTCTCTCCTGGAAAGATGCCACATCCATCGCTGATTCCTCCTTCCAGGTGCCCCAGTTCTGCCAGAGCCGGGGAAGGGAAGGGCTTTGCCTCGGGCTGGTTGTGCATGGCCCAAGGGTGGGAGGCAGGAAGGTGCAGACCCAGGCCTCAGGTTCATTGTTGGAGCTGCCAGCAAGGCGTTCCCATAATGGGCTGATTCCCAGGGAATGAGCTGGGACCACGCATGGAATGGTTTGGGAATGTTCGGCACTCTCATCCAGTTTGCTGTCAGGTTTGGCCAGACTCCCCTTTCCACTCAGCCTCGTTAGCCGTGGAATGCTTGCGCTGCTGCTGCAGGAGCTCAGCCTCTCTGCACTTTGTGCAGTAGCAAATTTCAGTGCAGTTCCCAGCACTGAAGCCAACCCGACAATGGTTCCTTTGATTCTGATATTCCTGGAGGGAAAAGGAAAGAAAAGGAGCCCTTCAAGAAACGCACTGGCCTCTTTCTCCCCCACTCCCCTGCCCTCTCATCTCCAAAGGAATTTCTTGATTGTTCTCTCCAACACCGTTACAAACTTACCTTCAAGGGAAGGGAAAAGAGATTCTTTTTCTTTTTTTTGGCTTTTTTTTCTTTCTGCTCCCCTGAGTGCTCCTGTTTTGAGTCCTTCAGCCTGATCTCTGTTCAGCAGGGCTCCTTTGCTGACCACAAAGGCGACAAAGAAATGCTTTGAGCAGAAGTTACTCGCCAACTTTTTTTTTTTTCCCCTCGTCTTGTCAGAAAATTTCCTAATGGTGTGGGAACACCAGGAGTTCAAGGTTGCTTTCCTGCAGCTTCCACTGTTTCTCGAGGCCTTGAAATCGTGTTTGAAATCCCACAGACATATCCACACAGCCCTGGGAGTAATTCCGAGCCATTTACTTCCAGAGGTGATTCCTCTCAGGGAAGGCAGCGCAGGGAAGGGCTGCGGGGTGGGTGTAACAGGGCTCCAAGTGTTTCTTTTTAACTTGAGGAGCCTTACAGGTCACCTGGAGTGTTGTTTTCCACAAAAAAAGGTGCCTGTTTATCACCACACCAGGTTTATTTGTGGGGCAGCTCAGGCAGAGTGAAACCTGCTCCTTCACCTCCTGTAATCTGGAATTGTTGCAGGGAAAAGTCAATGTGGATTTCTCAAAAGAATGCACTTTTTTGTTGTATTTTTTTCCCTCCCATCTCCGATTCTTTTCAATTCTCTCTCCCATCATTTCTTCCTCCTCTTCTTTTTCCATTTTACAAAGCAGCAGCGGCCAAAATGTCAGACCCAGCACCTTGGTTTGCTTAAAAATCAAACAAAAAGAGAGTTCTGACACCTCAGTCCTCTCAAAAACTCCAGGTTAGGTGTCAGTGCCTAAAGAATGTAAATTACTAAACCTCTGTGGACTAAATCTCTTTATTCCAGCTGGGAATCTCACCCTGGGTTTGTGAATTCCCAAGTTGAGGGTTATGGGTGGATTCAGGGTTTGATATTCTGGGGTGGAGCAGAGGCAGAGCTGAGCCTCAGGTCAGCCCAGTGTCCTCGCTTGGGTTTCTGTGAGATTTGTGCTTTCGTGGGAGCAAGGATCATGGGCACCAGGGAATAACAAAACAGCTCTGGAGCAGCTGAGGTCCCCCAGCAGGGAGGGCTCTGTGACACCAAACAAACACTGAAAACACAGCTCTGCTTTCTTGGAGGGCACAGTTTGTGTCCTGTGCGAGTTCATCAGCCAGGCTGTGAGTCAATGCCAGAGCTGATCTGTGCTGATCCTGTCGGGGTGGTGGATTCCTTCCCAGCCTCTCGCCCTCACTCCCCGGAGCTGGGATGGAATACAGGAGATGTGGTTTTTTTCCTAGTTCAGACTCAGGTGTTTATTAATTCTTATCTATGTTGAAGCCTTAGGAGCTGTAAGTTCTGCTCACAAGGGAAAATGAGGCTAACAGTGGTGGTTCTCTGGCTTTGCAGAGCTTTTTCAGGGACCTTTGGTCCAATAATGATTTGCCACCTAAATTATTTTTATTTCTAACCCAATATTCTAACCTCTCAGTTCAGCAGTGCAGATTTTCTTATCCAGTTATAAGACACCATCTAAACCCCTGAAGAAGAAGGAAGAAGAAAGTGAAAAAGAGTTATCCAGCCACTGCCCTAAAACCTCTATCTTTGTAAATGTGTATTACTATATTCAAAACCTTAAATCCCAAATTTTTCACCCTGTGACACCACACCTTCTATTCAAACTACCTACATGTGACTTTAAAATCATCACTGAATTTTGGAAGCCTATCCCAAGGCCTCAGATCCAATGCAGGCTTTTCTTGTGGAACAGTGCTTTCCAACAGAGAATTTAAAATTCTCAGCTCCCAGGGTTCCAGCATGATCCTATAAACATTATCCTCAGTTCCCCTCCTCCTGCCTGAGTTTGTTCCATCCCTGGAAGTGTCCAAGGCCAGGCTGGAGGGGCTTGGAGCACCCTGGGATGGTGGGAGGTGTCCCAGCCTGTGGAACTGGGCAGGGCTTTAAGGTCTCCCCCCAACCCAAACCTTTCTGGGACTCTGTGATTTAAATCTGGCACTGTCCAGGCCACATATCTAAAATAGTAACTTTTTCTCTGGCTTCTGGGAGGTGCTGAGGAGTGAGAAAAGAGCAGATTCCCTGTGTTGGGATCAATGCTTAGGAGTTTCACTAGGAGGTGCTGAGGAGTGAGGAAAGAGCAGAGTCTCTGTGTTGGGACCAGGGCTTAGGAGCTCACCAGGAGCTGCCAGGAAGTGTCACCCGAGCTCTCTGCACATCAGTGACTCTGGCTGCCTCCTCAGACCAGAGCTCCCCTCAGCCAGGCTGGTTTGTCAGAGACCTCCTCTGGTGGATTTAAAACTCTCCTCAGAGGAGGCAGATGGAGCAAAGTCGATGTGGAGCCTGTTCTAAAGCTCAGCTCTAAACTGTAAAACATCTTTGGGATTTGGGCTCTGTTGCCTGCGTGTCCTGAAGGTTTAAGGAATTCTGGAATGGTTTGGGTGGGAAGGGACCTTAAATCCCACCCAGTGCCACCCCTGCCATGCCCAGGGACACCTCCCACCGTCCCAGGCTGCTCCAAGCCCCATCCAGCCTGGCCTGAGACACATTTCCTCACTTTAACCCAATTATGCCCTGACTAACAATAAAATCAGATACTCTGCTCTTTTCTTTGGCTTTGCAGAGGTGTCGCTGTGACAACAATCTGTCCCAGCTATTCCAGAGTATCAGATGATGGAAAATGTTCTTTCCACTCCCCTCTCTCTCTCCCTAATTTGCTTCCTAACCTTGCCCTGTGCTTTCTGTCCTGCTCGGGGATATTCTGCTCTCACCCCCTGTTCCTGCTGCTGGATTGGGGTCAGGAGGTGTCCCCAGCAGTGATTGACTGCAAAGGTGCAGCAGCAGATAAACTCTCCTCAAAACCACTTGTGAGAATGAAGCCAAGGGTATATATTTAGAAATCCATTTAGGTCTCCCCATCTTGCTTAAAATGGGATTGATAATAATAATAATAATACCTGGCTGGGCCATGCACTTAATGAAAAGCAGCGAATGGGAAAGTTAACAAATGTAAAAGTTGAATTTTTTATGGGAGCTTTGCTTTTCCGGTAAGCTTTTAAAGCCCTATTCTCATTGGAAGCAATCTACTGATACATTTAACAAATGTCAAGATGAAATGCTTCAGCAGAGATCAAAAGGAGTGAGGTTTTATTGTGCTGCTCTTGCAGCACTGATAGCCTGGATTGAACTTTCATGCTAAGGATCAATAGCTTTATTTGATCAAATATGGGGAGCTATCAAAGCCATCTGGCTCTACCTAAAGGACACTTCAGATTGAGCTGCCTCCCTCGAGACCACTGGGGCTCTTCACCGTGGGCTTTGATATTTGCTCGTGTCCCTGCTTCCGTGGAAATTGGGTTTTAATTAATATTTAAAAAAAACACACTCGGGTTTGTTGTCTGTTCCTGAGTACTCTCCACGCTCCGTGGGGACCAAAGCCACCACCAAGAGGTCAGTGCTGGTCCTGGGTTGGAAATGTGGTGGTGTTGGAAGGCTTCAGATCCCAAGGAATTCCCTAAAAGGGGTGCAGTGAGGCTGGAAGTTCAAAGGGCCTCAGCAGGGAGGACACAGCATCCCTCGTGCCAGCCGAGGAGGAGAAGGGGCAGAGATGCCTCTCCTGAGCTGGGATCTGAACAATTTGGCCCCAAAACTCCCCCAAGTCTTCCCCTGCCTCCATCCCACCTCCCCCATATGTGATTAAGAGCTTTTCCTGTTGAACTTGGAACAAACATTTGTGTTCATCAGCAGGAAATTCAGTGGCATTAGAAGCTTTAAATCCCAAGGAATTCCCAAGGAGGGATGCAGAGAGGCTGGAGGTTCAAAGGGCCATTGGAAGGGAGGACACCACAGCTCCTTGTGCCAATGGCCGAGGAGAAGGGGCACAGATGCCTCTCCCGAACTCCAAACTCAAAGATTTGGCCCCAAAACTCCCCCGAGTGTTCCCCTCCCTCCATCCCACCCCCACCATCAATGATTAAGAGCTCTTGGCTGGTGAACTCGGAACAAACATTTGTGTTTATCAGCAGAGCTGCCGAAAGAGGAAAGCGGTGGGAGCAGGTGGAGGTGGCGGGGGGAGAGGGAAAGGATGGGAAGGACACGAGGAGGAGAAGGAAAAAACACCAGAACTGAGCTTCCCCCCACACTTGAGAGCAGCTTGGCTAAAGGAGCATTTCAGCTCCAATAAAAGCAATGGCAGAGGCTGCAGGAAGCGGCGAGGGCTGGGATGTGGTGGCAGGTCCTGGTGGGTGGAGAGGGGGTTCTGTGAAGCCCTCGGAGCATCTGTTTTCCTCTGACAGGAAAATGGGCCCTGAGCCTTAAGGCTGATTCTTGTGACAAAAAAAAGGGCTTTAACTTCTCCTGAGCAGGATGAGCTGTGGGGTTTGGGGAGCTCACCTGTGCCCAGGTGAGGATCAGTGTGGGTGGAGGAGCAGGGGGATGAAGCACCTCTGCAGGGTTGGTGTTGGAGGTCTGTGCCCTCGCAGGGGTTGGAGCCAGGGGCACAACCTGTCCTCTGCCCTGGAGATTCTCTTCCTTCTGTTCTTCATGATGGAAAGAACGAAGGGAGACATCTTCTTTGCTGTTTCAGAGTTGTTTATTTTTCTTATCAAAACCTCAGAGGCAGAGGCAGCATCCCCCGAGGACACCAGGGCAGAAAGGCAATGGCTGCAGATCAGCAGCTACCTTTGATATCTTACTAACAACCATTCAAGAAACAATTCGTGTTTTGTTTTGTTTCCAACACCAGTAAATCCTCATCTTATTGATATGTCTTTTCTATACTAACTTTTTTCCACCAACCAACACACCACAGGAACTGGTGTCAGAGGAGAGAGGAAGAGAATGAGGAGAGAGGAGAAGAAGAAAGAAGGAAAAACCACACCCAAAAAATCTCCATCTTGTCCCTATGTAATACATAGAGCAAGATCCTAAAATACAACCAAACTCTCTGTGGTTCACTAAACAAATATCTCTTCACCTCTCTGGTGCATTCAGGTTCTCCCAAAAGTGGAGGGAGCTTCTCCAAAAACCTAGGTCGCTGGCTAGGCCACTTGTGAGGAGCTCTGGGGCTAGAAAGAAACCACCAGAGGAGCAGGAGAAGCTTTCAGGCTTCCCTGGACTCCGACAGGTTGGGTGTGTGCTGGTGATGAGAACCTGTCCTGTCAGCAGAGGTGAAACCCCAGAGCCAGACTGAAAGTGGGGTTTAGCCCTGAATCCCAGCTCAAAGAGGAGTCAACACTCCTAGAAGAGACATCACAGGCAGAAATGTGGCTTTTCTCCTTCCTCCTGCCCCATCTTTGCTGCTTCCTCACATTAATTTCGGCACAACAGGGTCAGGAAGGAGGCTGGGAACAGCCTGGAGAGGAAAACTCTGCGGTGCTGGTGCTGCTGGGGGCCCAAGATGCTGAAGATTTTAGGGAATATTTCAACAGCGCATTAAATCAGCCTGCAGTGAACCTGGTTTTATTTCCCTCATCGCAGCAGGGCTTGTTTGGTTTTGTCCCAAACAAATCAACAACCAAAGAAAAGGCTTGGAATCCCAGAATAATTCAGGTGGGAAAAGAGCTCTGAGACCATCCCTGCCAGCCTCGGGGCGGGGATGGATGGGATATTGGGAAGGAATTTTTCCCTGAGAAGGTGAGTAGAGGCTGGGATGGAATTCCCAGAGGAGCTGTGGCTGCTCCTGGATCCCTGGCAGTGCGCAAGGCCAGGCTGGAGCAGCCTAGGACAGGGGGAGGTGTCCTTGGGCATGGCAGGGCTGGCACTGGGTGGGATTTAAGGTCCCTTCCCACCCAAACCATTCCATGATTCCATAAATATCCACTATTCTGAGCTTCCACCTGCCCTGTGCAGGGGTCTGAGCAATTTGGGATCTGGAATTTGGTGTGGCAGTGACACTGGGAATGAGCCCTCTCTTGGCAGTCTGAGTGTCCCCTGGAATCTTCAGCCTCGAGCACAACAATCCACTGAGAACAACAGAAATGCAAAGGATTGTTCTGGGCCAGCCACTCTGAGAGCAGGAATCGTTATTTCCTGAACCAGATTTACTAATTATGGGGGTAATTAAAGCCATTGAGCAATGGCTGTTGCCTTTCTCCAGCCTCTTCAGATTTCGGGGGGCTCCTGCTGATCAATTTTAGTGTTTTCCCTCCTTTTACCTGCAGTGGAATCTCTATCCCTGCCTCTGCAGGCACATCCTGGTCTTCCCTAATTAAATCCCCTGGGAGAGCAAACGATTCCACAGGTGATTGCTTAAATACTCCCTAAAATTATCAACTGCTGAAGAGAATCCTCATTTTATCTGGAAAAACACGGGAAACAATGATCCCATGGAATGGAAAACGGCACAACAGAGCACACAGGGTGGAATTCACTGCCCTAAGTGTCAGCACATGCTCCAGGTCCCATTTAGAGCCTCAAAACTTGAGCTAAATTGCTCAGAGGAGCATTCCTGGATCTCTTTATGGGGATAAATTTCATCTCCCAGCAATGCCCGTCCTGACTGAAATAAATTGCTGGAGGGAGTTGCTGTGTGCCTGGGAGGAAAGGGAGGGATGAGTGATGCTGCAGAGATTTCTCTCCTGGTGGATTCAGTTCCATCCATACCCTCCCAAGCACTCCAGGATAAACGCTCCTGGTTTACATGTTCCAAGCCAAAAGAGCTGAGCAGTCAGGGCTGCGCTGGGAAGTGATGGAAAACCTGGATCTGGGCACGTGTTAGTGCCTGCATCGCATTGCAGGCCACTGGGGATCAAACACCTCAGCTTAGTGCTCTCCCCTGAGCATTAGGAGCTCCCTTCTCTCCCTTTGCTCTTTGTCATGCAGGCATTTTGTCTTTTATCTCTTGGAGATGCCACAAAAAATAAATTGTTTCTGAAAATCTCCACCACCGAGGGCCGAGAGTCATAGAAAAACTGTGGAGGAGCTTTAATTGGATCTGGGAAGGTTTGGGGGAATGTGCTGGAAATCAGAGGTCGGACCAAGGATGAAGTGGTGGATGGATGTTGGGCAAGAGAGGACAACCTGCCCTGGGCATCGAGGATCTGACCCTGGTGAGGGGAGAGAAGGGATGGAAGAGGGAAATAACCAGGAAAGATGGAATTGCTCTGTTTTGGAGCTCAGGGTGTTCTGAAAGTGTGGCTGGATCCCTGGAAGTGCCCTGGGCCAGGCTGGATGGGGTTTGGAGCAGCCTGGGACAGTGGGAGGTGTCCCTGCCCGTGGCAGAGAGCTGGAATGAGATCATCTTTAAGGTCCCTTCCCCCCAGTTCCATGATCCCATGACACAGCTGGGTTGTATTTCCCAGATTTCAGTTCTTTGTCTCTAAAATTGGCTTTCCATCATCACAACTGCCCCTTGGAGGGTGAGCTCTGCCACAGTGCCACTTCTGATGGTGTGACCCATCCTTTCCTCCTCCCCAGGCTCACTGTTGGCTCTTGAAAGGATTTTTATGGGATTTGAGTTATTGGGGTTCATCAATCCAACCTGAAGGGAATAAGGGATGGGAACTGTGCTGATTCCAAAACAAGCCCCGAGCTGGGCTGTGAAACCCCAGACCCTGTGTGCACATCCCTGTGGCTGCTGGGTTGTTTTTAAGGGATTTTCAAAAATCGTTGTTTTTAAATTCCAACATTTATGCCTTTGTAGGTGTTTTGTCTGTTGGAGCGAGAACACAAAAATGTCATTTCCAAAATTTCCTCCAGCTCCCGCTTGGGAGGAATTGAATATCCTAAATCTTCCCTTAGTCCCTGAAACCTTGGCAATACTTTTCTCCCACTCAGCTGAGCGGGAGGGCTGATTCCAGAATGTTTAATAAAAAGAAAATGGCATTTCAGGCTTTGCTGATGCAACAGCACACGGAGCTGTCACTTCCCTGCTCCCTGCAAACAACCTGGGATAAAACACCCGGGAGCTGCAAATGGAAAATTCTTCTGGCTCCAGCCCACTTCCCTTTGTTGCATCAGCAGGAGGAGTATTTCTGGATGAGGAAGAGTGACAGGTTGGCATCCCAGCCCAGGCACGTGACTCCCGATCCATCTTCCAATGGATTCCATGGAGTCTGGGGGTGTCAAGACAGAGGAAAATAATCCCAAGCTCTTCCAAGCTCAGCCGCGAGGCAGCTGCTCAGGGCTCTCGGGTGTTGTCAGAGGCCTGGGCCCCCGCTGGGGTTGGAGCTGGGGGCTCCAGCCCCTGTCCTCTGCCCTGGGGCTTTTCTTCCTTTGGTTCGTCATGTTGGGAAAAAAATGCAGCAAGAGATCTTCTTCTGCTGTTTCAGAGTTGTTTATTTGTCTTATCAAAACCTCAGAGGGAAAGACAGCATCCCCCGAGGGCACCAGGGCAGAAAGGCAATGGCTGCAGATCAGCAGCTACCTTTGATATCTTACTAACAACCATTCAAGAAACAATTTGTGTTTTGTTTTGTTCCCAACACCAGTAAATCCTCATCTTATTGATATGTCTTTTCTATACTAACTTTTTTCCACCAACCAACACACCACAGGAACTGGTGTCAGAGGAGAGAGGAAGAGAATGAGGAGAGAGAAGAAGAAGAAAGAAGGAGAAACCACACCCAAAAATTTCCATCTTGTCCCTATGTAATACATAGAGCAAGATCCTAAAACTACAACCAAACTCTCTGTGGTTCACCAAAAAAAATCTCTTTCACCTCTCTGGTGCATTCAGGTTCTCCCAAAAGTGGAGGGAGCTTCTCCCAAAGCCTAGGTCGCTGGCTAGGCCACTTGTGAGGAGCTCTGGGGCTATAAAGAAACCACCAGAGGAGCAGGAGAAGCTTTCAGGCTTCCCTGGACTCCGACAGGGTGTTGCAGGGTGAGCTGCAGACCTGCCCAGCCTGGAGCCCAGAGGAGCTGAAATTCCACATTCCACAGGAGTTCCAGATCAAAGGAGCAACCAGCACCTCCGATTTGCTGCTGCTCACTGAAATTTTTCAGGGCTGAATCCTCCACCATCCCTATCCAGGTGCCAGCTCTGCGACACTCTGAACCCAACCTGTTGCCTTTTGATAAATGTGGCCAAAAAAATTCGTTTTAAATGTCAGAGAACATGCCTGCCATACCCCAGGAAAACTGGGGAATGGGAATTGCCGAGATTCTCAACCAACCCAGTCGATTTTGGTCCTTGCTCAGCTTCATTTCTCTGTTTTTGCCATTTAAGAAGAATAAAATCCAAGCTCGAGGTTGACAATCTCAGTTCCTTTTAATTAGGTTTAAATCCTGCAGGATTGAAGTCAATAGCTGGGAATTGTCTCCATGCCTGCAGGAAATCATCAGGAATTCGATTACTGGGAGAGACAGTCCCAAAATACAGGCTGGTGCTTGCTCTGACTCAGTAGGTGTTTAATGAGGTAAATGCAGGTGATTCTTCCATTTTCAGTGTTTCTGTGTAATTCTTTTACATGTATTGGCCCAAAAAAAGGTAAAAATTTTGGACCTGGCCTGCTAAATACCTGAATAATAAATACCAAAGGGTTTTTATTACATTATAAAAAATATTAATATAATACACTAATATAATAATAAATAACCAAGGGTGTGCAAACATTCTAAAAAAGATCAAAAGTGCATCCATTGAGAAGTTGGGGTAGCATCAATTTTGTCTTTTTTCTTTGTATTTAATATTAAAAATATTAATATTAAAATATTAAATATTAAAAATTAAATGCAATTAAATTAAGCTTTGGGAAGTGAGCTCAAGATATCAATGTGATGATACAGGGAGAGAATATTTTGATTTTCCTGGTCTCTGCTGTCACATCCTTCTCCTGCCTGTCCTCTTGGAGAGGTAAATGCCCAAATTCTCCTCAAAATGTGTGATCTCAGCTAGCACAGGAGTTGCCTGTGGATAGTCAGCTTGGATCTCTTCTTGGTCCCCGAGTGGGAATTTCTCAGTGACCTTTGGCAGAGGTCAGTGTCTGCTCATCCCTAAAATCATGGAATTGTTTCGCTTGGAAAAGCTCTCTGAGGTCACCGAGTCTGACCATCCCAGCACTGCCAAGGCCACCCCAATCCGTGTCCCCAGGTGTTCAATCCCCCCAGGAATGGAGAGGGCAACCCTTTCCACACAGGAATTCTCCCAGTATCCAAGCTGAGCCTCCCCTGGCACGGCCTGGAGCTGTTCCCTCTCCTCCCTTCCCTGTTGTGTGATGTGGGCATGGATTCCTCTGCTTTCCTTCCCTCCAATTCATTTCCCTGCCGGGTTGCAGAACTCCAGAAGGAATGTTTTGGGTGGAAAACCGGGATCTGAGCAGAGGAACAACACGAGCAGAAGGCTCTGGCTGATGCCAGTAAATTCCTCATCACTGTAACTTCTCCATAAACATGAGCAGAGAAGGATTCAGGGGGAAGAAAGGACTAATTCTGAAGTGATTGAGTCAAAACTCCTTCACGCGGAATTCGTTACATGGCGCTCCTGGGAAAATCTGGTGACAAATTTAATGGGAATGGATCCCAAACTCAGCAACATTTGCGTGGTTGGAAGAGGGAGGTGTTCAGTGGGGTCTGCACCTCATTTCCCAGGTTAATCAGGGGAGGTCAATGTCTCACAGGCTGGAATTCAGGTTTCAGCTGGATTTGTGTGTGTGTGGGACACGGATACAATCCCAGGAATAAACTCCAAGGGCTGAGCCTCCCCCACCATGAGTCAGGAGGAGCAAGACAGGAAAAGCCTGAGAGGCTGGAAAGGATGTGGATGGCAAAGGACGGGAGTGGATGTGGGCAGTGATTTGGGATTAGAACTCCTGGGATTCATCCAGGCCTGAGCCCTGATGCTGCCTTTGGGTGGAAGCCCTGCAAGTGGGGGAGCAGGGTTAGGCTGGGGTGACTTCAGCCTATTAAACTTTTATCGGGGCATCCTTTCATTTTGCTCCCTGCTCTGTTCCACGTGGACGAAGGGCAGGTTTAGGTGGAATATCGGGAAGAAATTCCAATGTATGTGTCATTAGGATAAGGCTGGAGAACCTCTGGAGCCGGGCTGGGAGAGCTGGGGGTGCTCACCTGGAGAAGGGAAAGCTCCAGGGAGAGCTCAGAGCCCTTCCAGGGCCTAAAAGGGCTCCAGGAGAGCTGAAGAGGGACTGGGGACAAGGCATGGAGGGACAGGATGAAAGGAAACAGTTTTAAATTAAAAGAGGGGAGATTTAGATGGGATATTGGGAAGAAATTCCTCACTGTGAGGAGGTGAGGCCCTGGCCACAGGTTTGCCAGGGAAGTTGTGGCTGCCCCATCCCTGGACATCCCACTCCATCCCTTGTCCCAAATCCCTCCCCAGCTCTCCTGGAGACCCTGGAAGGGCTCTGAGCTCTCCCTGGAGAGGGACTTTGGACAAGGGATGGAGAGACAGGACAAAGGGGAACAGCTTTAAATGAAAAGAGGGGAGATTTAGGTGGGATATTGGGGAGAAATTCCTCCCTGTGAGGGCGGTGGGGCCCTGGCCCAGGTCACCCTGGGAAGCTGTGGCTGCCCCAAATGCGGATGTTCCACTCCAGTGTGTGAAACAAGGATGTTGCTCCTCATTCCTGACCAGAGAACAATTCCAGGAGAGGAAAGGAGAGAAAGGCAAAGTGGAGCAGCACAGCAAGGCCAGGCCTGGCTTTGTTGGCAATTTCCTTCCTTATTTCACCCCATAAATAATCCAACGCGAATGCCGGGAGCCATTCCCGTGGGATCCAGACCTGCCTCACCTGTGTCAGATATTTCTGCATCGGAGCTGTCGGTGTTTCCAACTCCATCAAGGCTGCAACCACCACAGGATCCAGGGATGAAAGAGGAGGCTTGAAAAGGCAAAGCAAGCAGCGTTAGGCCCATTTAATTTAAATGTGCTGGATCCAGCCCAGCTGCGTCCGTGCAGTTCAGATCCTTAATAGTGTTCCTGAGAGAGGGAAGTGTTGCTAACCCTGAGAAAATTTCTTTAAACACTTTTGTGCCTCACTAGTTCTTACAACCTTGAAGTTGTCAAATTGTTTTCAGTTTGATAATATACAAACATCACAACTCTCTTCTTACATTGTTTTTTCGTATATCTCAAATTGTTTCTTTGACCAAAGAAAAACACTTCTATTTTAACATTTGTTTTCATACTTTGTAATTATACACTGACACTTCTTCTACTCTATTCACAGAGACAGACAGACAGACAGAGGAAATCCCAAAAAACAAACAAACTAAAAAAATTCTCCTCTCCTTTTTCCTCTCTCTGTTTCATCTAAATATTCTTACTAAAAACCTTCTAATTTCTAATCACTCAATCTATAGACTTTGTTGATTCTTGGAGCAGCCCCTGAAAAGCAGGGCTGTTCCATCAGACCAACAAGGGAAGGGGATTTAAAGCAGGCCTGGCTGGAGATGAGGAAAGTGGAACCAGCAGAGGTTTGGAATAATTCTGTACTCAGCTTTTTGTGCTCTCAGCTGAGGAGGGAGGGAGGTGTGGTGCCAGTGCTTGGGAATGCCAGCTTAGCTGGGGAGATTCCTGCGCCTCAAACTACAGGAAAATGTATTCCTGGTGGGGCAGGGAGCAGGGAATGATGAAGGGATGTAGCAGAATTTTTTAAGGAGCATGGGCATGATTGTCTCATGGAAGAGCTCTGAGTTACCCACGTAGGCCCCAGATTTTTGGGCCTGTGTTGGAGTAACAAGGCCTGTGGCGCAGCAAAAAATTGTTTGTTAAGGTGTGTTTTAATTTTAGATAGAATAGTTGTACTGGGATCACGGTAGCTGTCTTAATTGGAGATTGTTTTGAATTCTTTTTCACTTTGTGTACCAATTAAAAAGCACCTGAATTTGTAAACTATCTGACCTCTACATAACCCGACATTTTGAGATAATAAAAGGAGAACCCATGATAAACCAAATTGCTTCACATCGTCTGTTGCTCTGTTCTCAGCCCCGGCATTAGAGTTCCTGACTTCAAAGGGAATTTGGGATTTGCCCTCAGAGGGCTCTGAGAAGGGCAGCTCAGCTTTGTCCTGCTGCAGGGTTTGTCCTGTGGGTGTTGATGGAGCTGCTGAGCTCCAAGTGGATGTGGGTCCTGCTCGGTCTGTGCTTCTGGACATTGCAGGACATCCCTGGGAAGCTCCTCGGGGAAGAGAATCTTTTGTTTGTCAGTTCAGAGGTGGCAGAAAACAGGGAAAGGAGCTGTGGGACAAAATCACCCCTGGGTTAACCCAGAGGGTCCGGGTACAGCACCTCCCGGGCTGGCGTGGAAGATAAGGACAAAAAAATGGAATTGTAAAAGGTGCTCCAGGGGCTGGAGAACCTCTGCTCCAGAGAGAGGATGGGAGAGGTGGGAATGTGCAGCCTGGAGAAGAAAAGGCTCCAGGGAGAGCTCAGAGCCTTTTCCAGGGCCTAAAGGAGCTCCAGGAGAGCTGGAGAGGGACTGGGGACAAGGCATGGAGGGACAGGACACAGGGAATGGCTTCGCACTGGGAAAGGGGAGATTGGGGTGGGATTTTGGGAAGGAATTCCTGGCTGGGAGGGTGGCTCAGGGCTGGGATGGAATTCCCAGAGGAGGTCTGGCTGCCCCTGGATCCCTGGCAGTGCCCAAGGCCAGGCTGGAGCAGCCTGGGACACTGGGAGGTGCCCCTGCCATGGCAGGGGTGGCACTGGATGGGATTTAAGGTCCTTTCCAACCCAAACCATTCCAGAATTCCATGGTTTTATACAACTTTCCATTCCTTTGGCCTCTGATTGGAATTTCCATGTGAGAGATTTAATAAAAGCCACCAGAGCTCATTGTGTGATTTAATAAACCTCAGAGCCCTGGGATTAGGAAGATGCAGCCCAGAATTATCCATGGAGCTCCTGATGATTGGGAGAGAATTCCTGCCCCTGCCCCACTGATGTGAGTGGGATTTCACAGCAACTCCTGTGCTTTGAGTTTTCCTTAAGCAGAAAAAAGGGAGGGAAAACCTCGGAACAGAATTAAATCTTTTGGATCTTTATGGATTCAACCACTGAGGGAAAAACAAGGAGATTTGGGTAATACAATATTCCCACTCAGGAATCTTTGGGGGTTTTCTTTTTCTGTTTGTTTTGTTTCTCTTTTCATTTTAAGTTGGTTTTTTTTTTTCTGAGCAAGTTTTCCATCGGGTGAGGAATGATCTTGTTCAGTGCCATGGGAAAAACCTGCATTAGCAGGAACAGAGGAATGTCATTGGGATGAAAATTTCTGTTTGGATTCCAACCTGGATGCTGAACAAGCAGGAGCATTTGTTCTCCCTCTCTTTGCAATCCCCATGGAAAACCTCAGGGAGCTGCAGGGCTCTTTCCTCTGCTGCTTGTTCTCATCTCTGCTCCCAGGGAAAAGAGTCTGGGTGGAAGATTAAACTCATCAGAGAAGCTTCCAGAGGCAAATGTTGGCAATCCCACCATTCCCAATCACTTGTTATCAATTTTGGGGGGAAATCACCCGGAGTTAGATAAAACTCCCTCAATAATTCCCATTATGGAGGGGGCTGGAGTTAAGGAATGATCACTTTATGGTTAATTTTCAGAAGTTAATTTCGGGGTTTCTCTCCCTGTTCCCCCCAAAGTGCATTTCCAGAGCTCTCAATGACAGGAAAATTGTTGGATGGAACCACCCCCTGGGATGAGATATTCCAGCAAATTATTCCCCACAAGATTTTAGCCCCAAAAAGGAGAAAGTTCGTGGGTAGCTGGGAAAACCTGGAGAGCCTCCCCATAGGCAAAAATCTCTTTACCCTGGAAAATTTTCCTCCAGGATGTGTTTTTGGGGCTGTGGGAAATGGAAGCAGAACACTGCACACTCAGAAAAGTTCATTTATTTTACAAGAGAACTCCAAATTCACCCTTCCCCTGCTTGACACGAGCAAAAAAAAAAAAATGGAATTTGAGGTCTTGGAGGTTATTTTAATTCAGAGCAAAAATTGGGTTTGAGGTCAGCTACCCCTTGGATTCAGTATTTGTGCAGAATATTCCTGAGCTCCTCTTTCCAGGGTTCAGCAGGGATGAAGCAGCAGGGGATGGGTTCTTTGTTCTCTTCTCCAGACCATTTTTATCCAGATTTTACCTGAATTCCGCTTCTCCTGTTCTCCCTGAAGGCAGCAGCCACTTGGATTGACACTGCCAAGACCAATCCTTTTCTTTCCAGACACATGGAATGAATTCCAGCGGTGCCAGTCCCTGATTTTCTGCCTGGGGTGCTGATCCCTGTTGTTCTAACAGACTAAAACAGAGTTTGGAGTTTGCTCTCATCTCCTCCGAGCCCCAAAATCCTGGAGTTTTCCATCGCTGGAGTTTTTCCACCTCCTGAAGTGATTTTCCCTCCCATCCCGACAAATGGCAGCTCCGTGGAGTCCTGCCCTGCTCCTGAGCCCGAGTTGGGATGTTGAAATTTATTTATTTTTTTTTTAATTCTGTCTTTTAATTCTGTCCCTCTTTGCCTCTCAGCAGTGGGAATTTGTGAGCTCATGGAATCCTGGAATGGTTTGGGTCGGGAGGGACTTTAAATCCCACCCAGTGCCAGCCCTGCCATGCCCAGGAACACCTCCCACTGCCCCAGGGTATCCCAGCCTGGCCTTGGGCACTGCCAGGGATCCATGGGCAGCCACAGCTCCTCTGAGAATTCCATCACAGCCCTGAGCCACCCTCCCAGCCAGGAATTCCTTCCCAAAATCCCACCCCAATCTCCCCTTTCCCAGTGGGAAGCCATTCCCTGTGTCCTGTCCCTCCATGCCTTGTCCCCAGTCCCTCTCCAGCTCTCCTGGAGCCCCTTTAGGTCCTGGAAGGGCTCTGAGCTCTCCCTTCTCCTCTCCAGGCTGCACATTCCCAACTTCCCAGAGGTTCTCCAGCCTTCGGAGCTCCTTCTCCCTGTTCACTGTTGGGGACTGGAGCAGCCAGGTCGGAGAATTCACTTCCATTGTTCCAGGCTCACCTTGGGCTGGAGGAGCTGAACACAAATCCTCGAGATCTGCCCCTGCAGGTGCTGCTTATCCCCTAATTTTATTTGTTAAGCATTATTAACAACACTTTTATGTGGCTTTTGTATATTGTTATTTAGTTTTATCAACTGTATTTTATTTTTAGTTTTATTCTTCTCTATTTGATATTTTTTTCCCCCTTGCCACTCAGGGAGCAAATCCTCCCTGCACCTCTTCCCCCCCTGGGAGATGTTTCCCATTTTTTCCAGGCTGATTGTCCAGCAGGGATTTGGGAAGGGACATTGCCCAGGCAGCTGCTGTGCATTTTTGGGGATAAAAAGCTTGATTTGAGTCCTGAAGATGAGGGAGGAGGGATTGGGTAATTAATGCAGGATTAGGTAATAATGTGGGATTAGGTAATTAATGAGGGATTAGGAAATTAATGTCAGATTAGGAAATTAATGTCGGATTAGACAATAATGTGGGATTTGGAATTAATGTGGGATTAGGAAATTAATGTTGGATTAGTAATTAATGTGGGATTAGGTAATTAATGAGGGATTAGGAAATTAATGTGGGATTATATAATACTATGGGATTGGGTAATTAATGTGCAATTAGGTGATTAATGTGGGATTATACAATAATAAGGGATTAGGAGATTAATGTGGGATCAGTAATTAATGTGGTATTAGGAAATTAATGTGAGATTAGATAATACTATGGGATTGGGTAATTGATGTGAGATTAGAGAATAATTTGGGATTAGGTAATTAATGTGGGATTAGAGAATAATGTGGGATTGGGTAATTAATGTGGGATTAGGTAATGGATGTGACTTTTTTATGTCCAGGAGGACCCTCAGGAGGGACAATTTGTCCTCAGAGACACCAAATATGTGGGGAAATCACTTTTGCAGCGTTTTTCCTTCACTTTCTGGAGGGAATTGTGGATTTTTGTCCTTTTGCTGAAGCAGGACCTGGGCCACAATCCCATCTGAGGGTCAGGAGCTGCTGCTCCCTGTCCTGGATCAGTGTGGAGTTTGGAGTGCTGGAAATGATGGGAAAACAGGCAATGCCTTAGGTTTAACTTTTCTATTCTTCAAGTCCTGTACTGCCAGTGTAACTCTGGAGCTTCCTGTAGCTCGTTCAGTGCTGTTCTCTGTGCTCAGAGAGACATAACAAAACCTCTAACTTGCTGTCTCGGTTTGAAAGGCAGGTGTCTGCTAAGGAAGGCAGAAACCTCCCTTGGAATGGAAAATGCAATCCCCTCCCCTCCCAATTATTATAATTTTGAAATCAAGGGCTTTCAGGGAGAGATATGGGAAATAGGAATAACAGTTCTTTACTAATGATTATATATATATATATATATAAAGCAAGGCAGGAGAAATACTGGTTTAAACTGACAGAGTCAGATACAAGCTGAGCCCTGTTAGTCAGGGCAGCAGTGGCAGTGCCATGAAATGGTGGCTGCAGTTCTCCTGAAGTGATGGATGTGGTTCTGGTGAAGAGGTGATCCTGGAGGAAAGGTCTGGTCTTCCTCAGAAGGTCCAGGGGTGGGTATGTAGCTCCTGTCCTCTGGGAATTCCAGTGGGAAAGGCCCTAGTATGATTTTTAAAATCCCAGTTTCTATCCAGGATTGAGTGCCTGGGTCCTCCTTCTGGGTGGAGCTTCTCACAAAGGCACTGATGGCCATGGACAGGAGATAGTCCAGGGGCGAGTTATCTGTGAGCCATGGGCAAGGCACTGCTGGGCCATGAACAGAAAATAGCCTTGGGGGGACGGGCAGGGAGCACTGCCCCACCTGGTTCATGGAGATGGGGATAGAATCCATGCTTTTGGTCACGTCCTGCTTTCTAACCCAGGACACTTGCTCTTCAAGGAGATCCAAAAACAAGAACTGTAAACCTTCATTTTGGGGAGAGGGGGGCAGGCTTGGGGGAGATCACATCCTTGGCTGGGTTCTGCTTGGGGAATTGATGTTGATATAAAAGTGTGAATCTCTCCTTATCTAGAGTGCCCATTTTTGGGATCCACTGAGGCAATCCTCTGGACCCCCAAGTGTGCACCTGAAGGCCTTTCCAATAAATTCCTCCTTTTTTCCTTTATTCCTGCCTGGTCTCTGTTCCTAGGGAGCCTTTTAAGGCAGCAAGGGGAAGGAGGGAATGTGTGGGATCAAGGGAGGCCAGGAACCCTCTCTTTCTCCCCCCGGGGTTGTGTTTGCCCCCAGCACACCCCAGGGTGGCTTGGATGTTGATCTGAGCCCTTGGGAAGGTTTGCCCTAAATCCTGGATCAACTGCAAACACCCAAGAAGTGAGAAAAGCCTTTTGCTTTTGCAGCACAGAGAATTTAGTTGTAGGTTTAGATTTTGTTCTATGTATTATATGGACACAATATGGATGCTTTGGGGCGTTGGTTTCTCCTTCTTTCTTCTTCTTCTCTTTCTTCTTTCTCTTCCTCTCTCCTCTGACACCAGTTCCTGTGGTGTGCTGGTTGGTGGGAAAAAGTTAGTATTGAAAAGACATATCAATAAGATGAGGATTTACTGGTGTTGGGAACAAAATAAGATATGCATTGTTTCTTGAATGGTTGTTAGTAAGATATCAAAGGTAGCTGCTGATCTGCAGCCATTGCCTTTCTGCCCTGGTGTCCTCGGGGGATGCTGCCTCTGCCTCTGAGGTTTTGATAAGACAAATAAACAACTCTGAAACAGCACAGAAGATCTCTCAGTTCGTTCTTTCCAACATCACAAACTGAAGGAAGAGAATCTCCAGGGCAGAACGCAGAGCAAACCCCTGGGGGGCCCAGGCCCCCCCAGGAATGAGAGGGGAAGGAGCCATGGAAGCTCCTCCTGCCCCCATGCTCTTCCCAGGGTGGTTCTGCTGCTGCACCCAGGAACTCTTTGGGGTTTGTTTCAAATGTTCAGATCTCCGTGGGGAAAGGGAAATTTATCTTTCTGGTGTTGTTTTATTTTTATTGATTAGGTTAAACCCCAATCTAAAGCTTTAAGTGCTGCCTTGGCTGATCGGGGTTTTTATGTGATGTCAGCATAGATGGGCAGCGGAAAGCAGTGTCAGAGTAAAATAAAATTAATTTAAAATAAAATAAGTTAAATTAAAATTTAAAAAATAAAATTAAATTAAAATGAAGTGATTAAAATAAAATAAAATAAAATAAAATAAAACAAAACAAAAGTTTTTTACCACAATCTGATGTTCGAGCCACTCATTCCAAGCCTCCAAATGAGAGAGATCTCTTCAACTGCATGGAAAATTCCAGATTTTTCAGTTCCAGAGCACCACAATTCCTGAGAAATTGGAATTCCAGCCTTGTGTCCTTCTGCGTTTACCGAGGAGCTGAGGAATTGCAAACACAGAATGATCTTCCCTGGGACTCATTAAAACCTGGGACCGAGGTCCTGCTTTGATTTCCTTCATCTCCACAGCAATCATTCCAATAAAACCTGGCAGCAGCACTCCCAGCAGCGCTGAGCCTCCTCCCACATGGATGAAAATCAGGATCGTTTGGTTATTTTCCAGCTAATCAAAATTAGGGCTGCGTCCTGGATGGATGTTGATTCCTGAGGTTCCTTTTCCTCCTCTCCTTGTGCATTTTAACGCTGCCAGGACTGCGCTGGAATTCCACATTCTGCAATCAGGACATGTTTTTCCAAGCCTCCTCAGCCTTGGAGCCCATCAGGACTCGGGGAGGTGCGATCACCCCTGGGAAATCTGAATTTCCCTGTTGGTAAGGCTGGGACAGGAATGAACCTGGGACAAAATGGATAAATCCTGGCTGTGAAGGATTGGATCAAAGGGAGACACCTCCTCACCCCCCCTGGATTGGAGCCGGGAGATACAAAACCCCCTCCCTGAAATCCTCATTCCTGAGGGGTCGTTTTGGGGCCGTTTGCAGCAAGAAATGGAATTTTTCGGTGTCTGGTTTTTGGGTTAAATTGTTGAGCCACCCTCCTGGAGAGGTTTGATCCCTGCCAAGAGATTTTTTTTGGGAGCTCCTTGCGGGGTTCTGAGCTCAGGCAAGGGCATCCCAGGCTGTGGAATCATAGAAAAGGTTAGAAAAGATTTCTAAGACAAAGTCCAAACGTGTATGTGAAAATAGCTGGGATTTTAATGGGATTTTAATGGGAGTTTCCCAGTTAAACTCCTGGTTTAAATAATCACAGAATCCCAGGCTGGTTTGGGATGGAAGCGACCTGAAACTCCACACCTCTCCCTTGTCCCAGGCTGCTCCAAGCCCCATCCAGCCAAGCCATCCCTGACCTTGGACACTCCCAGGGATCCAGGAGCTCCCCTGGGCACCCAATAATGAAGAGTCTGAGCAATCCCAGCAATAAAAACCTCAGCCAGGGGGAAAAGAGAGGATTTTTTCCAAGAGTTCATTAAATCCGTGGGAATCCAGAGCCTTTCTGCTCCTTCCAGTGCATCCTAATAAGTCTTATAATTATCACAGAATCAGTTCAAGAAAATGATCACTTCTGACCCAAATGAGTTCTTTAAGAGTGTAAAATACACAAGGCTCAGACCTAAACTCCGAGTGAGTTGCACTGGGATTATTTTTCTCATCCTTGTGAGTGTTTAAAGTTTAAAAAGTGGAATTTAGTCCTGATTAGGGAAAGAAACTGGGAATTTCCGTGCTTTCAGCTCCCAACAATGGGCGCAAATGGTGTTTCCCTGTTCCAGCTCACACGGAACGAGCAGTGCACGAGGAGCTCCCAGGTATCGTTATTATCACTAATTACACACTTTGTGGTTAATGAAAGGGTCCTGTCTCCTGTCAGAGGCTTTCATGAAATGTTAATTTTTGCTCCTAATCAGCTTGGAACATAAAAGCAGCAGCTCCCGAGCAAATCAGTGAACTTTGTGTTTGCCCCGTGCTGCTCTGGAAGTTTTCCAAGCTCTCCCTAGGATGATCCATCTTTTTTTGCAGGCTGGGGGAGAGCAGCAGCTCAGCAGAACTCCCATAAATCCATCACACCTGGAGCAGCGTGGAACCAATTGCATCCTTACCCTGGTTTAGTTCAGCCCCACAAATGCATTTTTCCCGTGGCAGGTTTTCCTCTCAGCAGCCTGGGATGAGCTCTGGAATTCTCTCCCGCTAAATAAAGATGATGAAAGGCTCGGGAATAAGTCACCTCCCTAAATCCTGCCCCTCTCAAGCCTTTCTGAACCCAGCTCGGAGGTCCTGTGGGCCCCAAAGTCTTCTGAGGTCTTGGGAATTTTAAATCAATCCAGGGAATGGTTTGGATTGGGAGGGACCTTAAATCACATCCCACCCCTGCCGTGGGCAGGGACACCTCCCACTGTCCCAGGCTGCTCCAGCCTGGCCTTGGGCACTGCCAGGGATCCAGGGGCAGCCACAGCTCCTCTGGGAATTCCATCCCAGCCCTGAGCCACCCTCACAGACAGGAATTCCTTCCCAATCTCCCATCTCCTGTGTGGCTGCACCGGGAATAAATCGATTTGTGGGTTTGGACATCCAAGAGTCTGCCTTGGGAAACCTGAGGTGGAACTGGGGAAATCTGAATGGATTTCAGTGACCACAGTCTGGGGGTGGGAGTGTGGCTGCCAGATTATCCCAGGAATGTCAGGTTGGTGCCAGATCGTGGAACCATGGAATCATGGAAGGGTTTGGAAGGTTCCTAAACAATGAGGTTGGTACCAGGTCATGGAATCATGGAAGGGTTTGGGTGGGAAGGGACTCTAAAGCCCACCCAGTTCCCATCCCTGCCATGGGCAGGGACACATTTCACTATCCCAGGTCTTACATGAGCTGTTTTGAGGGAGCACCCTCTGCTAAAAACACCTCTTTTTTGCCCATTTTAAGCCTATTTCTGCCTCTTTTAAGCCTATTAAAAGGCTGAGTGTGAGACCTTGCTGTAAATGAAATCCATTATCCATTATCCATTGTCACCCTCATCCTTTGCCTTCCCTGTCCCCACCTCTTTTCCCTGAATTCAAATAAGTGACCAAACCAGACTTTGGGGTGGGCTTTGTGCTCCTTGTCCTCACTGGTTCCTCTCTTGCTGCTTCAATCACTCCACCATTTATAAATTCGGAGTGTGGATAGAGCATTTTCAGGGGAAAATTGAGGTTTGACTTTGAATTCCCACTCTCCTGGAGCTCACATGGATTCCTGGAATGTCTCTGGGCATGGCACAGACCCTGTTTTCAATAATGCTGCTGTGACCAGAAAAACCAGAGCAGCCCTTCTGCCCCAGAAAGCAATTTAAGATTTAATTAATACTTGAGGGCCATGCTGCTCCAGTGAAACGAGCAGGAAGGACTCCTCATTTCAGGCCCTAAGTGTCCTACATTTGCTGCTAATTAAAGCAGAAATTTGATATTAAAAAAATAATTTAAGAAAAGAAAATAAAATGAGGAATCCAGACTGAAAGCGATGACTAAACAACCCTTGTGTTCCTCAGGTGTCCTTTACAGCTGGAGTTAAATGTAAATTGGTGGAGCCTCGGAAATGGAAATAGGGAATGAGAACTGGGATATATTTTCTCCCCTCCTAAAAATACCTCTGTGTATGGGGAGGGTTTGCTCTGGGATGATTAAGTGGTTCATCAGTGCAATAATAGTTACGGAAATTCAAGGAAAACAGTGCTGGAGTGAAAGGAATCTCTGGGTATTAGTGTGGCTTCTGCGTGGAAGCAGCACCTGATACCAATTTTCTTTTTTTGCTTTTTAAGTTGATTTGATTTTTAGAACTCATTTAAAAATCAAACCTGGTTGTGTTCCCCTGAGGTGCTGCCTTTGTTCTCTGCTCCCTCTGGATGTGTTTCACAGGGCCTGATTTGCTTCTAGGAAAGGGGTTTTAGCTTTTTTGGAATTCCCATCCACCATCCCTCAGGGAGGATGGGCAGTGTGATTCCAGAAGGGATCAGGTGCCCAAGAGTCTTCAGCTCTAAGGTTTTAAGAGGTTTGGAGAACAAATTTCCAAGGGATTTTGTAAAATCACTCCTCCAAACTTCCCCCTGTGCCACCCATGGCCACATTTCCAGGTCGTTCTGCTCTGCTTGGGATGATTTTAATTTTCACTCTTTTTTTTAATTTGGCCATTTTGATGCCTGGCCGGGAATTGACTTTTTTAATGATGCTTTGCTCAAAACATACAAGACCTTCTCCCAACTGTCTCTCCCTCCTCAATGAGCTGCTCCTCTTGTCCTGACCCAGTTCCCTTCCCAATCCAGGGCTGAAAAATCGGGAGAACCATCACCTCCTCCTCCTCCCTTTGGCTCAGGGAGCTCTGCACCTGCCCAGCACTTTTTCCCCGCCATAAATCAGGATGGGAACCTGCTCCAAAGATTAAAAGCAATCTGAGACCTGACATATTTCCAGGATCGTGACTGTGCTACCCTGGGATGAGAGGGAGTTCGCTTCCCTCACATATTTTCCGTGGGAAATGAGCGTGGGTTCTCCTTTCAGCAGAGTGTGCCCATGATGTATGGGATAAAGCAGGCCAGGAGTTCAGTTCTGATGATTTATGGGAGCCCTGCCCTCACCTATTTTTCCTCTGGGTGCTGTGGTGTTGGAGGCTGTAAAGAACCCATTGCCCTTCCCGGGAGTGTGCAGCCATTGACCCCGGGGCTCCTCCGAGTGATTGATCCCAGATTCCCAGCACGGAGGCAGCTCTGGGAGGAGGCAGAGTGGTTTTGTGCTCTCTCTGTGCGTGGGGGTTGCTGGTACTTTATAAAACCGAGGTTTTTTTGCGGCCTTTCCCCTTGTACAGACCTGGCTGTGCTTTAGAAGTGAATCACTGGAGCTTTTTAAGGGTAAATCGACTTCCCATTCAGAGAGAAAATGTTTATTGCCTCAAAGAGGTGGGTCCAGGCTCCTTAGTAACATTTTCACTTCATTTGTGGCCTTGCACCCCTTGACAAAGTGATATTAATGTAATAATTGCCAGGTTATGTACAGTGCCTTGCCTGCTGTGACCCAGCTGGGTTAATGGTTGGGCTCGATGGCCTTGGAGCTCTTTTCCAACCTAAATATTCTTTTCCAAGCTCAATATGCTCTGAAATCAGGGAATAGAGCCATATCCTGCCCACAAAACCAGGGTTTTGTCGCTCTGGCTGTGGGTGGCAGTCACCCCATCCAGCAGGGCAGGGAGGGGCCTGGGCTGGGCCTGAGGGGAATTTCAGGGTGCAAAAGCACAATGAAAACGGTTCAGAGTGACCTGGAATGAAAATGGTTCAGTGACCCTAAAATGAAAATATTCCAGTGACCCTAAAATGCAAACAGGGAGCAGCAGCAAAGACTGAGCCTCTGCTTTCAAAGCAGGGCCTGGACTTTGGGGCAATTTCAGGGTGATTCAAGCAAAGCTGCTGTGAGTCACAGGTGCCATAAATGTGTTTAAGCACAGTGACAGGGAAGAATATTTGGGAGAGGAGCTTCTGTTCTCCCTCTTCCTTCACACTTGCCATCTCCTTAATTAATTCACCCACAAGCAGAGCAAATTCCTTGAGCTGGGAACAGTTAAAGGGCCTGGAGCTGGGGAGAGGTGTCTGAATTTGCCTCTTTCTCTTCCAATGTGACCTTTTGTACTTCTTAAACCTCGAAATTGGGTCATGGACCACTGCAGAGTCATGAATATAGTCCAGGCTTCAGCAAGGAATCAGAGACTTTTAATTTTTTAGGCTTTTTTATGCTTATCCTGCTGCTAAGAAAGGGCAGGGAGAGAAGCACAGAGAACTGAGACTCTTCTGAGGACTGGCAGGCATTGTTTTGGGGCTCCATGGGGTGTCCACAGCAAAGACACAGCACAGCTCTCGCTTCAGCAGCACCATGAAGGAGGAAAACTTATTCCAGGATGGCCACAAGCAATTTCTGATTGTTTGGGATGTTGTGGAGAGGGGAAAGCAGCTGTAGGAATGAAGAACAAGTGCTTGGTGTGTTTGCTGCACTGAGAATGTGTCCCAGGCAACCTCTTCAGCAGCCTGGGATAAATCACTTCCTGATAAAAGTCCTTTTTCTCTTTGCTTAATCTTTTGTTTTCTTCCTTGCAGCCTCCCCTGATTACAGAAAGAAAAAGAATCCAGATTTACAGAAGCACCTGTGACTCTGGGCTGGTTTGGAAGGCACAGAATCCTGGAAAGGTTTGGGTGGGAAAGGACCTTAAATCCCACCCAGTGCCAGCCCTGCCATGCCAGGGACACTTCCCACTGTCCCAGGCTGCTCCAGCTTGGCCTTGGGCACTGCCAGGGATCCAGGGGCAGCCACAGCTGCTCTGGGAATTCCATCCCTGCCCTGAGCCACCCTCCCAGCCAGGAATTCCTTCCCAATCTCCCATCTATCCCTCTGGCAGTGGGAAGCCATTCCCTGTGTCCTGTCCCTCCATGCCTTGTCCCCAGTCCCTCTCCAGCTCTCCTGGAGCTCCTTTAGGCCCTGGAATGTGCCAGAAGCTCTCCCTGGATCCTTTCCTTCTCCAGATGAGCATTCCCATCTCCCCCAGCCTGGCTCCAGAGGTTGTCCAGCCCTTGGAGCATCTCCATGACCTCTGGACTGGCTCCAGCACCTCCACATCTTCCTGATGTTGCCTTTTCCCCACAAAGTCTCCTCACACAACAGGGAAAACAAAATCAGCCCTTAAAACTGCAAAATAACATTTTTCTTAACTTTTGATTACAATTCTCCCTGGCTGTCATTGGTTTGTTTGTTTGTTTGTTTTTTTCCTGGGAGACCATTTCTGTTGTTCCCTACCCCAAGAAGGATTTGTTGGGAAGAGGAACCAAAGGCACTGCTGGAATCAGACAGGCCAAGGCACTGCCCAAGTTTTTGCCTTAGAACCCGTGGAAATAAATGTAATCCTGCCAGGATAATTAGTCTGATGAGGAAAAGTGACCTTTCTAGCAGGGAACATAATTGCATTGTCATGGCCCATGATCTGACCTTCTCTGAGCCCTCCCTCAGCACAGCTAATGAGGATTGTTCTGGATCCTGTTGACAGCCAGGACCTTGTTGGGAAATAAGTGGCTCCTGGAAACCGAGAAAAATATTAAATACACAGAATGCTTATTATTTATAAAAAAAAATCCCTGTTAATGTAATTCCTCCTGCTGCAGTAATTGCTGAGAGCTCGGCAGGGTTTTTTCACCCCCATTTCCTTGTGGAGACTGAGGTTTGTTCTCTGTAACATCCCAAAGCTACTGAGATCCTAAAAATAATTTTAAAAGGGCCCTTAACCTTCATGATTTTTGGGTTCATAAGAGTTCAGGGCTTGAACAATTGGCATTTCCACCTTATTTTTCCTACCTTCCAAGTTAAGGGTTTATTCATGGGTTTTGAATAATATTTTTCTTCATTTTTTGAATAATGTCGTTTGCTCAAAGGGTGAGTTTTGGTGCCATCTTCCTCAAATCCCTGAGAGAAGCCTCTCACCTGAGGTTTTATTTCTGATTTAGGGGCAGTCCTTGATGCAGGCCAGAGGAATCAGTTGGAAATCAGCTCCTGCATGCTGGGAAACAGAGGCTGGAAAACTTCCATCCCCAACATCGACTTATTCAGCCTGGGAATGTCCCTGGGAGCTCTCGGATGTGTTTTTAGAAAAAAATCAAGCCTTGATTTAGGACTCCAGGAATTTGCCATTTCCCTCCCTCCACTGTTGATTGCTTTCCGAAATTGTGTCTCTTTTTGGGTAAATTTATTTAAAATGGCCTTTCCTGGATTTTGTGTCACTTAGTTTGGGAGTTTCAGCTGCCGTGGTGGTTCCACCAGCAGAGATTCCACACCCTCAGGAGCAGCAGTGCCTCCCCAGTTGTAAGAACTTCTCTGATTTGTGAGGATTTGGGGATAAATTCAGCTCTACCCACAGGTTTGGGTGATTTTCACAGGGGAGGAGTAATTCCTGCTCAGTTTTGACAATTTATTTCCCATTTCCCACCTGTTTCTGGCATTACAAACTCCTTGTTGACTCCTTTCCACAGACTTGGCACACCCAACTAATTATTTTGTTGACTGCAAAGGGAAGGAAACTGTCGGAATCCAGGGAAGCCTGAAAGCTTCTCCTGCTCCTCTGGTGGTTTCTTTATATCCCCAGAGCTCCTCACAAGTGCCCTAGCCAGCGACCTAGGCTTTGGGAGAAGCTCCCTCCACTTTTGGGAGAACCTGAATGCACCAGAGAGGTGAAGAGATTTTTATTTAGTGAACCACAGAGAGTTTAGTTGTAGTTTTTAAGATCTTGCTCAATGTATTACATAGGGACAAGATGGAGATTTTTTGGGTGTGGTTTTTCCTTCTTTCTTCTTCTCCTCTCTCCTCATTCTCTTCCTCTCTCCTCTGACACCAGTTCCTGTGCTGTGCTGGTTGGTGGAAAAAAGTTAATATTGAAAAGACATATCAATAAGATGAGGATTTACTGGTGTTGGAAACAAAATAAAACACGAATTGTTTCTTGAATGGTTGTTAGTAAGATATCAAAGGTAGCTGCTGATCTGCAGCCATTGCCTTTCTGCCCTGGTGTCCTCGGGGGATGCTGCCTCTGCCTCCGAGATCTTGATAAGACAAATAAACAACTCTGAAACAGCAGAAGAAGATCTCTTGCTGCATTCTTTCCAACCTGACAAACCAAAGGAAGAAAAGCCCCAAGACAGAAGACAAAGATTAGAGCCCCCAGCTCCAACCCCAGCGGAGGCCCAAGCCTTCAACAGGAAACTGTCTTTGCCATGGCTCCCAGTGCTCCACCCCAAATGGAATGTCTAGGCAGGATCACAGTGCTAACCTCTCCAGCTAAAACTATCCCAAAAGTTGTGGGTTTCCACTTCTGCTCCTTTGGAGCAAACCTGTTCCCTCTGCAAAAGGCAACCCAGGTGTTGGAAACGCCTCTCTGTTGTTCTCAGCGCCTCAGGTGGCCTGGAAAAGTCATGAATTTTCCAGTGTTTCCAGAGGCTGTGGTGGTGGCAGAGTGGGAATTGAGGTGCTCTCGCCTCTCGTCCAAAGTGAAAGTTGGTGCTTCAAATTCCAACAGATCCCACTCTGCAATCCCAGGGATTCATTATTGAGGCTGTTTCAGCATTTTAATCACTATTTAGAGGGATGGGAAATTATTTTGATTCCATTTCTGCAGGGGATGCCAAAGGACAGGTGGCTCCAGGCTGGAATATTCCATGTAATGAGGGCCTGGGGGATAGATCCCACCAGTCCCTGGGAATGGGAACACACCCAGGACATGCCTGGCAGGAAAAAGGCAGATCCTGATTTATTTGATGTGGTGTGGCTGCTCTGCTGATGGAGCAGGAGCAATATCCCACATTGATCGTCCAGGAATTACTGGGAAACATCAGGGAAACTCATTGTTAACCACTCAGGGAGCAGCAGCTGCCTTTAAGTGCTGTCTTTGCTGCACTCAGGCTGCTGTGGATCAGGATATTGATGGGATTTAGCAATAAAATTCCAGGAAAATGTGCTGCAACCCGGACACAGCAGGAGGGACTCGACCTCCTGCATCACCAAAGGCTTTAAAGCACATCCAGCACCTCCAGGGATGCTGCCACACTCGGAAAACTAACTTCAAAAAATGTTCAATTGCTTGGCTTTTTCTGGGGGGGGTTTAAATCCAAAATGCCAGATAAATTCAGAGGTGTGTGGTCTGCATCTCATTATTAAAATAACTTAGGAGCCAGGGTGGGGCTGAAAGTCAGAGGTGCACTTCTGAGGAAAGAAGGAAAAAAAAAGGCACAAAAAGAAAAAAATATCCCAGGAAATTTTACTTTTGAGCTCTGAGAGGTGTCAAAAAAACCATTTGGTGTCAGAACTTGGCACTCTTGGAGCTGGACTCAGCGATCCTGTGGGTCCCTTCCAGCTCAGGATATTCCGTGATTTTCTGTTCTGTGACAGCACCAAGAGGGTGTTTGGCTCTGGCCTCCCTGCACAGGTTGGTTTTTGTGTTTAATTCTTTGCCTTCCAAAGGAATGAAGTGTCTCTTGTGGCTCTGGTGCTTTGGCAGAGGCTGCAGACACGGAGCTGTTTCTCTGCTGCCGAGATGCTCCCGGCACCCCGGGGGCCATTTGGGAATTGTCTGATAAGGCAGGGAACAGCATCTACTGCGTTTTGATAACACAGAGAGGAGCTGGGTTTTCAGAGCAAAATTCCCCTGTAAAGAGAGGTTTGTGTGGTTGTTTTTCATGGAGCAACTGAAGAAAAAATTGTCTTTTTTCCAACTCCAGCAGCAGGTTTTGTGTTTGTGTCTTCATGCCAGACAAAAGGTGCGACACCAATAGTAAATCCTCGCCTTTGTCAAAGGATTTCCACAACTGAAAGCAAAATGAGCTTTTATTCCTCAGAGATTCACTATTTCTGCAGATCAGTTTCAGAGAGAAAAGGGTGACAATCCCCCCTGCAACAAAAGAATTAAGGAGTTCAATTTATTTAGTTAATCAAAATAGTGCGGAAGGAAACCTGATCGCAGCCTGGCCCTGCAGGAGGAGTGACGTGATCATAAAGAGCTTTTATCCTCAGTGATAATGAAACGGCAATTCCTGATAGCTGGGATTTATCTAGGAAAATATATCTAAAAATTGGGAGTGAACTCTTTAAAGTACCTTTAAATCACCCTCCCTGGAAGTAAAAAAATGTGTGGATGTGGCATTTGGGGACATGGGTTAGGGCGACTCTGGGGTAGTGCTGGATTATTGTTGGCCTTGATCTGAGAGGTCTTTTCCAACCTTAACAACCCCGTGATCCTGTGAAGTGAGTGAGAATTTGGAGAAATTCCTACAATTGTGGTTTATCCATCGTTGGGAAGACAAAACAAATCCCCACTCTGAGGCTGGAGTAAATTCACTTCATACTTGGCAAATAACTTCACGTGGAGCAGGAGGAACCACGAGCTCCATGTCCTATTCCGAGCGACCTCCTGCCTTCCCTGCCCTGCCTCAGTTTCCCCATTTTCCTGGGAAGGAGAGGCCCTTCCCTGTGTTTTAGGGCCATTCTGCTCCGTGGATGTTCGACAGGAGCCGTGGTGTGGCCATCCCCAGGATCCCTGTTCTCCCAGCTGTGCCCGTGATGGATTTACAGCGAAATTTCTCAGCTTTCTGCTCTGGTTGTGGAATTTTACCACAGCCAGAGCAGAGCTGTGAGAGTTGGAGAAATATCCCTTCTCACAGCCAGAGGATGGGAAACTGAAGGAAGTTATTGTAAACAATTGGAAATGTTTTGAGAAATCTCTGTCTCACCGAAAGTGTTTTTACTCTCGTTACCCTAACGAGTTTCTGTGTAATTGCCCAATGGTGTGAGAGAGGTGTTCATGCTAGGACCAATGCCTGTGTCCCGTGTGTCTTGCCTTTAGCGATCTGGGTTATAAAAATGGAGGAATTTTCTTAATAAATGGCTCTTCACTGAGAAAGTTCATGCTGCATTCTGTCATCTTTTGGACTCTACTGAGACAATTCTGCTGCCACATCCCCCCCCCCGGGCACTCCGGGGCCACCTCATGAGCAGCCATCCCCAACTCCAGCGCTGCCGAGCTCCTCTCTGTGCTCTGCCACCCTGACCCACTTTCCTTTCTTAGATCAAAGCTGCCCACGAGCAGCAGCAATTCCCTTCTCCTCTCCGCTCCCACACATTCCCCTTCCCCAACACTTCATTCCTCTCCCTGAACTTTGTGATTGTTGCCGCCGATCCGCTTTAAACAGCGTTTTTAAAGCCTTTCCGTTGGGATTTCAGGAGAATGGAAGTGGTAATGAGGGAAGGGAAAGCATCCAGCAGGAGGCAATGGATGCAGGCACACAGCCCCGCGTGGCTCTGTGGGATCTGGGACGTTCATGCCCGTAAAGGAGCTGGTTTTTCCTTTAAAGATCCCGTTCCACTTGGATTCACTGGGGCACTGGCCACAAGCAGAGCCTGGAGGAGTTTGGAAAATCCAGGAGCTCCGTAGTGGTGAAATTCCCTGAACTTTGGTATTTGTCTCCCCTCTGAGCATGTTCTTGGGGCAGGTGTCCTGGGGAGAGGCTGGCAGGGCTGCCCCCAGCTCCTCCTCCTCCCCTCAGGTGTCCTGAGCCAACTCGGCCTTGCCCCGCTCAGCTTCCGCTGCCTCCACGCATGGAATTCAGCTCCGTTCCCAGAAATTGTGGTGCTTTGCCTAATTAGCCCCTTAATGTATGGGATCATCAAAATATTGGGGTTGGAAGAACCTCGAAGCCCACCCAGTGCCAGCCCTGCCATGGCAGGGACATCTCCCACTGTCCCAGGCTGCTCCAGCCTGGCCTTGGGCACTGCCAGGGACAGAAGGGAGAATTTGGTGCTTGTTTTGTGCTGGTTTATTGGGTTTGTCAATGTTTTAGGCTCTGGCAGGATTTAACCCTCTGAGTTAACCACGTTTGAGGGACATTGTGGCACTTTTTGTGTGAACCGTGGACACACGAGGCCTCTCTGGCATCACAGACCTGCACTTTCAATGTTAAGGATGAAACCTTGGAGTGGCAGTCAAAGCTTTGATTTGGATCACACCAAGCTCATCTCTGAGCTGGCCATGAGGAATTAAGGGCCCTGGTTTTCTGGAAAAGCACCTTTATATTCCTTTGGGACAACAGAGAGGCCTTTGCCTCTCTTTGATCTTTGCTTTGAGACTGCTGGGAAGTAATTTTGGAGGAACTAGACATGGAAAGAGCCAGACTCTCCCTCCCTCCCTCCCTCCCAGCTTGAAGCACCAATTCCTGTTTATTATGATCCCATTTGTTTGGGGGGCACTGCTGATGCCATTTCCTGAGCAATTAAATTCCTGGCAATTAAATTAATTCATGACTGAACATTTATTCGTGTTGTGCCCACAAAGCCCAAACCTGGAAGCACCCAGAGGGTTTAAGGTCCCTCCCTGTAGCAGAATTTTTTAAGGAGCGTGGACATGATTGTCTCATGGAAGAGCTTTGAGCTATCCAGGTAGGCCTCAGAATTTTGGGCCTATGTCGAAGTGATAAGCCTGTGGCGCAGCAAAAAATTTTATTAAAGTGTGTTTCGTTTTAGATAACATAGTTATATTGTAATCATAGTAGCTGTTTTAAGACTGAATTGTTTTGAATTCTTTTTCATTTTGTGTACCAATTAAAAAGCACCTGAATTTGTAAACTATCTGACCCCTATATAACCTGACATTTTGAGATAACAAAGGCAAGAACTCATGATAAACCAAATTGGTTCACATCATCTCTTGCTCTGTTCTCAGCCCCCACATTTAGAGGCCCTGGCTTTTCATCTTTACCTCCCAACCCAAACCATCAGATGGTTCTGTGATTTAAAAAAATAAAAAACAAGACATTGTGGGTTGTGATGCCAGAAGCTGCTGTGGGACATGGGATGTCCTTCCCTATAGATCAACCATAGATTTGTGGTCATTTGTACTCATTGTAACCCTCGTCCTGTAATCCAGATGTTCTTTATTCCTACTAGTTTTCCTGAATTAGTTGAGCTCTTGATTTTCCTGATACCTCAGTGTGATATTGAAAGAAATGCTTTTTGTCCTAATAAGTTATTCCTGGATGTTCAGGGATTTTCATTCCCTTCTCTCCAGGGTTTATTTCGTCACACTTTCCCTCTGTTACTTGCTATTTTCCCCCTTTCTAAGATAAACACCTTGATGATCTTTTTGATATCTGCAGCACTGCCATTTAAAAAAAAATAAGGCTTTAAATCATCCCATAAAATGTAATAGGGAATGCTGGCTGTGCCATAGAATTCTGCTGCTCCAAACCTATAGAAAGGTTATCATTTTCTATCACAAATACAGAATTTAATGCACTTCCTATGAAATCCCGTTGGGATTTACTCCTATTAAATTCTGTAGGGCTGGAGCTGCCGCCAGGGATTACTCTGATAACAGCAAGAGACTGTTTTGGGGGTGGGGATGAATCTCAGGCTGTTTCCCAGCTTCTTTTTTGCAGTTACCTGGGAAAACTTTATCACCCCTCCCTAATTTCTTAGCTGCCTTTCCTTTCTGAAGAACGCTGCTGAGATCCCTCTCTCCCTGGATTTCCGATTATGAGGCTGTCAGGAGTGTAAATATTTCATAGGCGATGATTTGCCTTGCCAATAAATTAGCACTTCCTGAAGTCCCCTGGAACTTTTGGGGCCAGGTTGATGAAATGTTGTCAGTTCTTGGCCCAGCTCGTTGCTTCTGCATCCTCTGCTCTGCTTTCCCAACGTGGATCTGACAAGAATTTGCTGTATTTTGTGTCTCTGAGGGGTGGATCCCTTCCAGGAGGTGTTTTTGGAGGTGGTGAAGGAAATTCCACATTTTGGTGCTCGATATTTGTCCTTGCTGCCTCCCAGCTGTGGTGCCAGCACTGGTCAGTGCCTTCTCTGTCAGCAAAGGGTTTGGTGAGCCCTTCTTGAGGTCCAGAGTTCCCCAAAAAAACTTCTATGGAAATCATAATTCCAAAAAGTCCTGTGGAAATCATAAAATCATGGAATGGTTTGTGTGGGAGGGACCCTAAAGGTCATTTTGTTCCACTCCCTGTGCCATGGGCAGGGACACCTCCCACTGTCCCAGGCTGCTCCAGCCTGGCCTCGGGCACTGCCAGGGATCCAGGGACAGCCACAGCTGCTCTGGGAATTCCATCCCAGCCCTGAGCCACCCTCCCAGCCAGGAATTCCTTCCCAACATCCCATCTATCCCTGCCCTCTGGCAGTGAGAAACCATTCCCTGTGTCCTGCCCCTCCATCCCTGTCGCAGTTGAGTCCAGTGATGGCGAAAATAGTGGCATAAATTTTAGATGAAAAAGAGTTATTTATTAAGAAAATTTTTCTCTTTATATATTTAGGGTCACTAGAGCAGGGTACAATTATCAGTTCTCGGGTAAACACTTCTTTAGTGTCATTGATTCCTTACAGAGTAACTGTTGGTAGCTCAGGAAAAGATTTATTTTAGGCAGTTTATCCCTCACCAGTGCTTGCAGCACCAGGTCAGTCAGAATTGTTCTCAGGTTGAGAAACATGTAAATATTACAGTTGTTTTTGAGAATGTGATCTCCTTGGCCAAAGAGAATTTCTATTTTGGGATGTTTTTCATAGTTTATGTTGTATGCACACTGGGACTCTCTGTACACACAGACATAGAGGATTCCTGCAGCTGCACGAGGCTGGAGGGGTCTCTCTCTCTCTCTCTCTTGTTCTCTTTCCTTTTTTATTAATATCTAATCTATATATCAAATCTATAAATAAAAACAAGCCTTCTGATCTTCAATCCATGAAGGAGTTTTTGCTGGCAAGGCCCTGGGAAACCAGGGCCTCATCTCATCAACAAGTAACGAGTTGGAATAACAAGATGTAAAACACACTACTTGCAACATATAGCTTACAAAAACACATGAGATGGTTTACATAAACTTCTCTTGTTCTCAGCTCCGTCCGTGAGAAAACAACTCCATTTCACAGACAGGGCTGGGAGCTGGAAAATTTCTCTCTGATCAAACTTGTCAGCATCCCTCCATGCCTTGTCCCCAGTCCCTCTCCAGCTCTCCTGGAGCTCCTTTAGGCCCTGGAAGGGCTCTGAGCTCTCCCTGGAGCCTTCCCTTCTCCAGGATGGACAATCCCAGCTCTCCCAGCCTGGCTCCAGAGGGGCTCCAGCCCTTGGAGCATCCTGGCATCCCTTCCCTCCAGCACAGCGACCACACCACAGAGCTTGGTGTCGTTGCCAAAATTGAAATCGGGGCATGAAAATTCACGGATGAAAGGGTGCAGAAAGAGCTGGAGCATTTCTTCAGAGAGGGAATAACTCCACAGCAATTCCTTCAGCCTCTCAGTGAGGCCCTGATTTATCCCCAGGAGGAGGAAGATGATCCCAAGCCCTCGGGATCATAGAAATCTCAGAATGGTTTGGGTTGGAAGCGACCTTAAAGAAAACACCTCATTCCAGCCCTACTGTGGACAGGAACAGCTTCCATGGACTAGGCTGGTGCGAACCCCATCCAAAGTGGGGCAGTTCCAGTGATGCCTTAAATGGCTCCCTAGGAACAGAGAGCAGGCAGGGATAAAGGAATCAAGGAGGGATTGATTGGAAAGGCCTTCAGAGGTACACTCTGGGCTCCAGAGGCTCCTGCCTCAGTGCATCCCAACATGGACAAGGACAGCTCCCGAGTTCTTCCCACTTGGATCTCAGCATCAATTCCCCAAGCAGGACCCAGGCAAGGATGGAATTTGCCCAAGCTTGCCCCCCTGTCCCCAAGATTGTGGTTTGCAGTTGTTGGGCCTAGGAGGGTGTGGGTGTCCTTGGAGAGCTGGAGAGGCTTTGTTGTGTGTGTGTGAGCATGAGAGAACAGCACTGAACGAGCTCCAGGGAACTGCAGAGTCACACTGGGCAGGGCAGGGCTGGGACAATATAAAAGTTCAAACCTAAGGCATGAGAGTGTTTGGCTAAAGAGGAATGTGGCTGATGGAAAACAGGCAGAAGGCTCAGTCAGAGCATGACCTGGTGCTTCTGGATTTCTTGGTGGTGATGCCTTAAATGGCTCCCTAAAAACAGAGACCGGACAGGAATGAGGGAATAAAGGAGGGATTTCTTGGAAAGGCCTTCAGAGGTCACACCCTGGAGTCTGGAGGCTCCTGCCCTAGTGGATCCCAGGATGGACAATGACATCTCACAAGTTCTTCACACCTTTATAGGTTTGGTCTATTTGCACATCAGCATCAATTTCCCAATTAACATTTTTGCTAATGATGGAATTTGCCCAAGCTTTCTCCCTGTCCCCAAGATTGTGGTTTGCAGTTGTTGGGCCTAGGAGGGTCTGGGTGTCCTTGGAGAGCTGGAGAGGCTTTGTTGTGTGTGTGTGAGCATGAGAGAACAGCACTGAACGAGCTCCAGGGAACTGCAGAGTGACACTGGGCAGGGCAGGGATGGGAACATAGAAAAGTTAAACCCTAAGGCATCACCAGCACATTTCCTAAGATGGGAATTCCATCCAGTGCTCCACACCTTGGCACCATCGCCGGGGGGGGGGTTTGTGGCAGGGACCTGGGCGTGGAAGAGATGAGATGGATCTGGAGGTGTGACCTTGGAAGGGAGGAGGCAGAGGTGGATGGATCCGAGCCCTACCCTGGGAAACAAAAGTGATGCAGTGATAAGGAGCAGTGATAAGGGGCAGCGATGGCGCTCGGTGATAACGCTCAGTGATAAAATGCAGCTCTGCAGGCTGGGAGGGCTCGTGTTCCTCTGGGATTTGGGATGTTCGCATTCCCATTATCTCCTCACTCCTGGAGGTCAGCTCCAGTGGGGATATCTCTCCTCGTGTGGGGGTTTCTGCCCTGTCTCTGCTCCATGAGATTTATTCCATTTCGGTGGAAATGATGAATTTCACCAAAATCCACTTCCTGAGAGTGCTCTTTGCTCTGAGTGCATCCTCCTCTGTATCCCTGTGTTGCTTTGTTGAAGCAGAAAATGAGCCCTTGGCTGGAAGTAAAGTGTGAGCACAGCAATATTCCCTATTCCCTGAGCGATCCTGCCTGGCACATGGGAAAGGTGAGCACATCCAGCCCTGCTTGTCTTTGGTTTCCCTGGACAAGCTGAAATACACTTGAACTCCCCACGTTGTTATGAGGAGCAAAGATGCTGAGCCACAGGATATAATTTTAAAAAATCTGAGTGTGTTAGGAGGGAAGAAATCATCATTTCTTCCAAAATATCCTTAAAAAAATCTGATTTCATGCAGTGTTCTTATCCAAGGCCTGTGCTGGCTCATCCTGGCACTTTGGGAATGAATCACTGGCTCTGATTGTCTCGTCTAGGAATTCCCAACTATCAACATCCTTCTAAGAAACTGCAAGGAAAACAAAAAAAAAACAAAATTAATTTTCAGCCCCCCTTCTTCAGGGGTTCTTCAGTCCCCTGTACCTGACTGAGATGAGATCAGGGATTTTATTTCCCTAGCCAGAGCCTGGGAATTTTTCCCTATATTAAAAATAACCCAACACAGCCTCCCAGAGCAGATCAGGATCTGTCCTAAAACCTGATTTTATCTTGTGAGACATAATCTCACTTCTTCATTAGGAACTATGGGACTACCTGGGAAACATTCCCCATGGAAAAAACCAAACCTGGGTGGTCTGAAGCAGTAAATGAGTTGGCTCATCCTTTTAGTGGCTTTTCTGCATGGGTGGCAATGAAGATTTTCTTCAGGTTAAGACAAAAAAAGAAATAAAATTGTGTTTTTTCCGTCTGAATCTAAAGCACAGAGTCCATCAGGTCCATATCCTGAATTGACGGAAAATGGATTTTGCTCTGTTTAGGGGGAAAATCTGTGTTTTCAGAAGGATAAGAGGAAGCAATTCCACAAGAGGAGGTGGACAAGGCCTTATTTTCCTCCCCAGGCAGAGCTGCTGGGCTCCGTGGGTTCCACCTCAGATGATCCAGGAGAATCATGCCTCGTGGCACAGGTGGCATTCAAGGCACCGTGGTGGCTCCTCTCACCTAAAACCAAAGCTGAAGCTTAGCCCAAGCCTCAGGCAGGGATTACCCAGCCCAGGCATTGGGCTGGGCCCTGGGAGTTGTTTCATTCCCCCCACATCCCCTGGACCCAGATGGTCCCAGCTCCCTCCTGACCCAGCCTGGCCCTTCCTCCCAGCCCCTCTGGGTCCTTCGGTTGCCCTTTCCCCCCCAGTACCCAAATCATGTTGGACATTTCCCAGTGCTGAACGCACGGGGAGTCTCTGAAATATCCAATCCTTTATCCCCAGGAGCCCCTCAGGAGTTGCTTTTTTAAATGGATTAACTATGACAGGGACTGCACTCCCACAGTTTTTAAAATATACAATAAGTATATTACATACTTTTAAAGCTATAAATAAGATTTATACACAACCCATGGGGATTTTCCATTAAAACTTCATAAATCACATTGTACATTATCCTTTTTAATCCTCAGCCTTGCCGTGGTAGTCACCAGAAAATATATTTAACCCTGTATAAAATTGATGATAAGCACGGAGAAAGAATGTTAACGAGAGCTTTTATGGGCTCTGTATTTTCCTAGCCTGATCCATTCTTTTTCCTGGCAATTATTTGTAATAGGAGCAGTTATGTCCTGCCCTTCATTAACTGAAAACTCAGGTGCTCTGCCTAGAACGGAGCCAGTAGAGCCCAGGATGAGCTTTTCTTACCTCATCCTCTCTTTACCCGGAGGGTTTTCATTGTTTGGTGCTTGGAGAAGGCAATTTTCACATTCCAGGTCTCAGCCACGCTCTTCCTGCTGATGCAGCTCCTCCTTCGAGGGAATGGCATCTGCTGAGGAACGTTGATTTAATTGTTATCATGGAATTGAAGGCCCATCCAATGGGATGAACCTTCCAGCTCCGGGCTGTGGATGCCCAGGGAAGGGAATCGATTTCAAAAGTTGTTTTTTAAAGTCCTGGTTTTAAAAGATCTTCAGAGCTCGGCGCTGCTTTGCTGTCATGCCTCAAGCTGTGCTCAGTCCATGCCCTTCCCAACCCTTTCTCAGCAGATCATTTTCTGGAGGAATATGTTTTTCCTCTGCAAAGATCCCCTAAAAATCCACTTCTCCTTCTTCCTTCTGCTCCTCCTCACTGTGGCTGCCTCTGGATCTCTGGAGGTGTCCATGGCCAGGTTGGATGAGGGGGCAGTGGGAGGTGTCCATCGCAGGGGTGGCACTGGATGAGCTTTCAGGTCCTTCCCAACCCAAACCACTCCAGGATCTCATGATTTCTTTAAAAAAATCCCATTTTCAATGCTGTAAATAGCAAAGATTGGATGAGGAATTTGAAATGGTTGGGGGAACTGAACATGTCATGAGTGATTTTCTCACTGCCCTCGGTGGCATCGAAGCCACTGCGCTTGTCCTCCTAAGCACTGGAAAAAAACTATCCAGAGCAGTGGAATTCAAATAATGTGAAAGTTTTACTGTTCATGGAAGGATCCAACGCCCAGGTGCTTCCCACTGCCAGAGGGCAGGGATGGATGGGATATTGGGAAGGAATTCCTGCCTGGGAGGGTGGCTCAGGGCTGGGATGGAATTCCCAGAGCAGCTGTGGCTGCCCCTGGATCCCTGGCAGTGCCCAAGGCCAGGCTGGAGCAGCCTGGGACAGTGGGAGGTATCCCTGGGCATGGCAGGGCTGGCACTGGGTGGGATTTAAGGTCCCTCCCACCCAAACCATTCCATGAATCCATGGCGATGCACAGCTCTCTGGTAGAGTTCATGGTGTGGGAAGGATCCAGGAGCAAATGATGATGGAATCCTTGGCCATGTCTGAACCTCTGGCAGCAGCCTCCTGTTGTCACCTTGCACTCCTCATCCAAACCTTTATTTATTCATTTTAGTTATTTTCTCCTCTTTCCATGCATTTTAGCTGGGAGATCTTTAAACCCAGGACCATCTCCTCCCCCTTGGAAGAGGGGAAGGGAAGGATGCAATCCACAGTCACAGTCCTTTAGGAAAACCCAATCCCTGCAAGGTGACCTGATCAGAGCAAATGTGTTCCCTCCGAGTTAAATGGGATCCAGGAGAGAGCTGGAGAGAAAATAATGTGGAAAGAAATGCTGGAAACACCAGGATGCTTTTAAAACCCCAGGACATGAGGGGCAGCTGCCTCCCCACCAGGAGAGACAGGGAGTGGGACTTAATTAACAGATGCCTTCCCGTGTTGCAGCAGGGAATGGGTTTTGTGGGAAAGCACCATCCCTGGGGCTGGGAGGAGACAAGGAGCCATCGGGAATGTGCTCCAGAGGCTCTCAGGAACAAGCAGCCCTGATGAGCTCCATTCCAGCCCAGCTGAAATAATTCCTCAGGCTTGGAAAGCTCTGCTGAGGAGGAAAATGGGAGGAGTTTCGGGGTTTGTGGGTGTTCCATACGCAATTCCAGCAGGTGTTCTGTCGAGGGCCTGGGCCCCAGCTGGAGCCCCCAGCTCCAACCCCTGTCCTCTGCCCTGGGGCTTTTCTTCCTTACTTTTGTCATGTTGGAAAAAATGCAGCAAGAGATCTTCTTCTGCTGTTTCAGAGTTGTTTATTTTTCTTATCAAAACTTCAGAGGCAGAGGCAGCATCCCCCGAGGACACCAGGGCAGAAAGGCAATGGCTGCAGATCAGCAGCTACCTTTGATATCTTACTAACGACCATTCAAGAAACAATACATATCTTATTTTCTTTCCAACACCAGTAAATCCTCATCTTATTGATATGTCTTTTCTATACTAACTCTTTTCCACCAACCAACACACCACAGGAACTGGTGTCAGAGGAGAGAGGAAGAGAAGAGGAGAGAGGAGAAGAAGAAAGAAGGAAAAACCACACCCAAAAATCTCCATCTTGTCCCTATGTAATACATAGAGCAAGATCCTAAAAACTACAACCAAACTCTCTGTGGTTCACTAAACAAAAATCTCTTCACCTCTCTGGTGCATTCAGGTTCTCCCAAAAGTGGAGGGAGCTTCTCCCAAAGCCTAGGTCGCTGGCTAGGCCACTTGTGAGGAGCTCTGGGGCTATAAAGAAACCACCAGAGGAGCAGGAGAAGCTTTCAGGCTTCCCTGGACTCCGACAGTGTTCCACACCCAGTTCCAGCTGCCTGGATGCTGTGGTGGGTGGGATGGATCCTGCCCGGGTGTGGGTGGCAGGGAAGGACTTCCCTGATTTCCCTCAGCTCCTGCTCTGCCAGTTCTGTCAGGGGATCAGGGCTTGTCTGGTCATGCAAATGAGAGTTTCCTCACCCGGTGCAAACGAAGTGGAGATTATAAATAAAGTTAATTAAGAACGTAACAGCAGAGCCCTGCTAACGGGGACTGTGCCAATGCCTGTCCAGGAAAACCTGGAGGTGAGGTTCGCTTGGAAAAGTATTGGCACGATCCCTGTTTGTCCCCCGGGATTGTCTGGGGATGAAAGAAGCAGCAGAGTTGTGAAACAGTGGGAGGAGTTATCCAACAAAAGAGGAATTGAGTTAAATATGAACCTGTTTGAGCCTAATTTTAGGTCAGAACTGATCTCCAGTGAGTGTGTAATCCGTGGGACAGCAGGCTGGGAATGAGCAAAATTCCAGGGTGGGAAGCTCCCATGGAGGCCTTGTTAGGTGGTGCTCCCATCACAGGTGAGGGATGGATCCCAGTGCAATGCGGGAGGCAGCAGAGAAAATCATGCAATCATTTAGGCTGGAAAAGGCCTCCAAAACCACCAATTCCAGCCCTGAAAGGAGGAGGTGATCCTGGGAGATGCTGGTCTGGAACAGCACCCAGGAGACTCCTGGTTTTATTGGGGAAAAACTCCCAGCAATAATTGTGCTGGGAAAGGGAAACAGAGCGGCTGGGGCTGTTTGAGGAACAGATGGATCCGGGAAGTGTCCGAGGCCAGCATGGACACAGCTTGGAGCCATCTCTGGAAGGTGTCCCTGCCCAGGCAGGGGTGGAGTTTGGTGTTTGTGATGTCCTTTCCAGCCCAAACCATTCCATGGATCTACCATTCCGTGTCTGGAGGGTTCTGCAGCATCTGCATGGTGTAGTAATGAACTGGGAATTCATTTTTATGCCAGTTTTCCCATTTTTTTTTTTGCATCCATGCATGTGCAGTTTGGAGTATTTCAGTTATTGAACAAAGCTGCTTTTTTAGGATTCTCACTGGAGTAAGGAGGGAACATTTCTGGGTTTATATGGGAATTCAAATGTGGTTTTAGATGTAAAACCCATTTACAGCCATTATCTTCCATCAGAACTCACAACTTCTTGTGCCTGATCCTTGATCCATGCTTTTATTCCTCAGCTAAATTCCCTGGATTTGGGCTGCTCTGGCCTGGACTCCTTATTTGTGCGTATGTTGAATTCCACTCTGAAATCCCAGGGGAATTAAGCAGCTCCATGTGCTGGTTTGGGATTGTGAGAGCTGAGCATGCTGTGATCACAAAAATCAGGATTTGAATGCCTTCCCTCCTCGTGTTCTTCCTTGGACAACTCCTCATGCCAAGGTAATTCCCCCTAGGGAATATTTTTGTGCCGAATAATTAATAATTCCATGGACGTGGATCACACTGTCGGGGCAGTTTGCTGAGCTCTCTGCCCTGCTTCCATCTGGGGGGTGCTGGAGCGACCATTCCCACCTGGATTTGGGGTTTGGGATGTAATCCAGCCCCACTCCTCCGAGGATTATCCACATTTATGAGCACATTGTGGATTTCTCCAGTGGGTTAGTGAATTCCATCTTCATTGCTCACTGGGGGAGCTGCAACAACACAAACAGGAAGGAATGGGAAGGACAGGAAGGAATGGGAAGGATGGGAAGGACAGGAAGGAATGGGAAGGAGAGGAAGGAATGGGAAGGAATGGGAAGGACAGGAAGGAAGGGGAAGGATGGGAAGGAATGGGAAGGAAGGGGAAAGAATGGGAAGGATGGGAAGGAATGGGAAGCAGAGGAAGGAATGGGAAGGGTGGGAAGGACAGGAAGGAATGGGAAGGAGAGGAAGGAATGGGAAGGAATGGGAAGGGATGGGAAGGACAGGAAGGAATGGGAAGGAATGGGAAGGACAGGGAAGAATGGGAAGGGATGGGAAGGGATGGGAAGGACAGGAAGGACAGGAAGGACAGGAAGGAATGGGAAGGACAGGAAGGAATGGAATCCATGAGAAGCCTGGAAAGCCACTCCGCATTATTTCTGACAGTTCTGGAGCCCGGGATGCAGCCAGAGAGTTTTTTAAAACATTCCTGCTCTGCACATTCACAGATGCAGCTTTAAAATTCCCCTCCCCACGAGGGATTTTGGCAGGGAAAAGCCAAGCACCGAAATGTTTGGATGAAGGAAATGTGGGACGAGGGGATGCAGGGAGAGCTGGAATATCTCAAGTTAACAGTGGAATGTGGGAAAGATTCTCTTTGCCTTTCCCTAAAGAGCCACCTGTCCCTTGGATCTCCTGATCCTGACCCCTTATCCCATGTTTTCACCTCTGGCTGGACATGGGGAATGTTTCATGCCCCAAAACCAGGCAAAAGTTATGGAATCCTGGAATAGTTTGGATGGGAAGGGACCTTAAGGCCAATCCAGTTCCACGGGCAGGGACACCTCCCACTGTCACAGGCTGCTCCGGCCTGGCCTTGGGCACTGCCAGGGATCCAGGGGCAGCCACAGCTGCTCTGGGAATTCCATCCCAGCCCTGAGCCACCCTCCCAGCCAGGAATTCCTTCCCAACATCCCATCCATCCCTGCCCTCTGGCACTGGGAAGCCATTCCCTGTGTCCTGTCCCTCCGTGCCTTGTCCCCAGTCCCTCTCCAGCTCTCCCATATTTCCCTCTGTGTTTCTACAAATAAACATTTAAACCCCACAGCTTTTCCCCCTTTCTCCCTCTCTCCCTCTCTCCCACCTCCTCCCACTGTGATTTACAAGGAGAAATTAAAACTCCGCACATCCCCGCGCTGGGGATTTTACATCCTGGGCCACTGATTTATAAAAGCTGCCAGTGAATTTAAAACCCTGGGTTTTGATTTAGAAATCACGGCCCGAAAGTTGTGTTTATCTCCAGTATTCAGCTGCACTGCACATAACCAAAAATCTGATTTATGGGTTGCAAAATGTGTGCAGAGAGACTCCGAAAATATTTATGGCTCCCTCCCCCTCGGAGGAATCCGTGCAGCCCACCCACCCCAAAATATGCACATCTTTCTGTGCATGTGGAAATGCATCTATGTGCATATATCACAGATTTATACCAATTCCTTCTTTTCTTCTGCTGCTGGGATCAGGTCACACGCCAGGATCTAAGGAGAGGCTCTGTGGTGCCTTCCTTCCGCTCCCTCTCCTTCCCATTCCTTCAAAACCTATAAAATCCAGCTTTAAACTCCATTTCCATCTCCCCAGGGGCCCCCATCTCCTGCTGCTGCTGTTGGAGGTGGAGAGGCTGCAGCCCAGCACTGGAGGCTGGAGTCAAATGACTGCAAAAAAAGGCAGAAAAATTGGATTCTCCAATTCCAATCCAAAATTGGATTCTCCAATTCCAATCCAAAATTGGATTCTCCGTCCCATCCCATCGGGGAAGGTGTGGGATTGCTCCTGTTTCCCTCTGTCCCCACCAAATTCATCTCTCGCTCCCAGGGTAGGAAGAAAAGAGATTAAACAGCACCAGGGAGGTGTTTCTTTCCCTGCAGTCGAACAGGGAGGAGCTGCTCTTCCTTCTGGAGGAAAGCAAACTGAACGCTGGAGGAAAAGGAGGAAGGGCAGCGAAAGGATGAACAGGAGAGCAGAGTCACAACAGCCTCGTTGTCTTTTCCCAATTTGAACTCTTCCAAAGCCAACAATCCCTGGTGTTTCTCACCCAAAGCTCACCCCCTGCTAGCCAGGGCTCCTCACGCCCTGATTTGTGCTGAGTGATGAAGCCAGGACCCCTAACGGGGGCTGAGAACAGATATGAACCAATTTGGTTTATCGTGGGTTCTCGTTTATTATCTCGAAAATGGCTGATTATATAGGGGTCAGACAGTTTACAGTTATAAGGTATTTGTTAGTTGGTGCACAGAGTGAGAAAGAATTCAAAACAATTCAGAGTTAAGACAGCTACCGTGATTACAGTGCAACTATTCTGTCTAAAATTAAGACACACCTTAATAAGAATTTTTTGCTGCGCCTGACCACTGTTTGCTGCACTTCCTGTTCACTGGGAATCGCTTCCTAAATTTGCCTTTTCCTTAATAATCCACATTCCTTGATTCCCCAGACAGCTGTGACATTGAACCAGGCACAGTAAAAATCTGAGGATGAGGTGCCTGAAATTCCGGACCTGGAAAGCAGGAATAAAAATATAAAATACAGGAATTGTTCTCTGCTTTAAGTGAGGGTGACTAAAAGTTGCACATTTCCGCAGGCTTATCACTCCGACACAGGCCCAAAATTCTGAGGCCTACCTGAATAGCTCAAAGCTCTTCCATGAGGCAATCATGTCCACACTCCCTAAGGAATTCTGCTCCAGAGTGAGCACCACAGAGCTGGGAGGTTGTGCCAGCAGAGATGGACAAACCACACTTACTGTAATCCAAAACTGCAAAAGATTTTTATTATTGTTTGCTACTATTCTTACACTGTCAGAGCCCAGGGAAGCCTGGAGGCTTCTCCTGCTCCTCTGGTGGTTTCTTTATATCCCCAGAGCTCCTCACAAGTGGCCTAGCCAGCGACCTAGGCTTTTGGAGAAGCTCCCTCCACTTTTGGGAGAACCTGAATGCACCAGAGAGGTGAAGAGATTTTTGGAGATTTTTTTATAGGAGATAAACTGCTGGGAGGAGATAAAAAGCAGGAATAAAAATATAAAACACAGGAATTGTTCTCTGCTTTAAGTGAGGGTGACTAAAAGTTGCACATTTCCGCTCCCAAAAGTGAGGATTCAGGTCCTACCCCAGTTTAGGACATATTTCCATTGAGTCCATCTGTTATTAGTAATATCATTTCCTGTTCGCTGGGAATCGCTTCCTAAATTTGCCTTTTCCTTAATAATCCACATTCCTTGATTCCCCAGACAGCTGTGACATTGAACCAGGCACAGTAAAAATCCGAGGATGAGGCTGCCTGAAATTCCAGACCGGGAAATGACCTGACCTGGCCTGAAATTCCAGACCTGGAAAGCAAGGTCCAGAACAGGATTCTTCTAAAAAGGTCTCAAATTTGGGACAGCAACAGGGTTTGGAGCAAAGCTTTCAAAGCTGCAATTACAGTGATGAACTAGGGAGGCAAAGGATGAAGATTTTTATTGTTCTGTAACATTTTTTAGATTTTATTGCCAGTAATTACATAGGTTTCCCTTCTGCTTTCGGTGCCCCAACATCTCCCAGGTTAATTATGTTGTCGAGATCATGTCAGAAAGGCACAGCTGGAATTATGGCTCTCATTAGAGGGTGATTGGATCAATTCTGGGTGGGAGGTTTGGGCCAAAGCTCTTCCACCAACACATCCTGCAAGTGGGAAAATTAATTCCTGTGTCACCCAGTGGCTGTGGTGGCACCACGGCTGAGACCCTGGCACAGCCCTGCTGCCACCCCTCGTATCCAACCATTCTGATATTGACACTGCAGGGAAAAAAGAGCAATTCTGGCTGACATTGGATGGGCAGGTTCATTACAGGCTACAACTACATTAATCTGAATTTTGGTTCCGTTTGGGTAGTTTGGGTAGACTCAAGCCTCGTTATCCGGAGAGATGTTAAAAATTCGGGATTGAGGTAAGAGACAAAATCCCAAACCTGAACTTGGCTTGAAAGGGAAATAAAAATGAGCTGCTTCTCTCCCTGGAGATCAGAGCACTCCGTGCTTGGAGCCTGGGGTCTGGTTTTAGCAGCATCACAGGGCTGAGAACATGACATCCACAAAAACCCAATTACTGGAGGATCTGCATCCTAAGAAATGCCAGAGGGTGGGATACAAAAAAATCCCTGAAAACATCCCAGAGGAGTAGTTCCAGTGAAGTTCTGTGTGCAACCCTTGGGTTTGTCGTGGATAAAGAGCAGGAGCTGTTTAAATCCAGGGGTACAGGGGGTAGATAAATAGGGAATATCTGGGGGAGTCCAGCCTGGAGAAAAGAAGGTTCTAGAGAGACCTGAAAGCTCTTCCAGGGCCTAAAGGAGGGGAGGAGAGGGAGAGGGACTCCTGGAGAGGGACTGGGGACAAGGCATGGAGGGACAGGACACAGGGAATGGCTTCCCAGTGCCAGAGGGATGGGAGATTGGGAAGGAATTCCTCCCTGTGGGGAGCCTGGGATGGGCTTTAAGGTCCTTCCCACTCCAACCAGGATTCCAGGATTCTCCAAGAGGCTGCATCATCCCTGGGTTTCCCTTTCAGCAGAGCTGGGATCCCTGAGCCTGCACAACCTGTCCTGTTTTTCCTTCTTTTATTCTATTTCCAGTTTGGTCTCGGCTCAACAAACCAGGGGTTTGAGCTTGGGAAGGGAAATGTGCAGGAGATTCCAGGAGTGCTTTAGTTTCACCTGTGGGGGAAGCCCCAGCTCTGTAGGATCCAATTAATCCAGCAATTAGCCACCGTTTTCCCCGGGGCTGTGGGAGCTCAGGGGGCACGGGGATCTGTTTTGTGGGAAAAACCATCATTCCTAGCAGAATTTGGGATCTGTTTTCTGGGAAAAACCATAATTCCTAGCAGACTTTGGGATCTGTTTTCTGGGAAAAACCATCATTCTTAGCAGAGTTTGGGATGTGTTTTCTGGGAAAAACCATCCTTCCTAGCAGAGTTTGGGATCAGCACGATGGTTTAGATGAACACCCTCACTGCCTGTGTGGTCTGCAGCTACAGAAGTGGTCAGGACTGTGGAGTTCATCCCTCATCCCAATCCATGGCCTGGCTGGCACCATCCATTGCGTTTTCCATGGCAAAACTTCCTTGATTCCACTGGTGTGAGGGAAACCAAGGGCGAGCTGGGCTTCAAACACCCTCCAGCTCCTGCAACGAGCATGAAAAATTGACACTATCACTTCAAAGAGCTCACAGAACCACAGGTTATCCTGAGGGGCCCACAAGGATCATCACGTCCAGTCCAGTGCTGGACTTCAAAACACACAAATTAAAGACAAATCAGCCTCACATTATTTAATTGAGCAAAATCCCAATCAGCGCTGGAGGAACTGGGCCCAAATTCCTCTTGTGTAACCAATATTTAGTCACAGAATGTGGAAACTCGAGCTCAAATTGACTCATAGGAGGCTCTGTTAGAAAATAGTTCCTCTCTATTTTTCCAGAGCTGCCTCATCAGATGTACACTGAGACTGGCAGCTGCTTCCCTGCATATGCCGGGGAAATTCGGAAGGTTTGGAGGCTCCTTCCAGATATTCCAGCTTGTCCCTGGCTTCCTGGAGGTGTGAGAATGTTTGAGGTGCATAAAACTGAGCTGTAAATTGAAGAGATCCTTGTCAGGAGAGGCTGCAGTTTCTGCCTCTCCCCCTGTTCAGAAGCAAACCTGCTCTGGGAGAGTTTGGACAGGAAAAGGTGGGAATGTGGGGGGTCCAGGAGTTGGATCCGTGATCCTTGTGGGTCCCTTCCCACCCAGGATATTCCATGGGTTATGATTTTATTTGTCCCAAAGAAATGGCCAAGGATGGAAAGAAGGCACTTGACCAACACAAAGAGAGCAGGAAAAGTCTGTCCCAGTTTTGGTTGGATTTCTGAGAATTTTGAGATTTGGATTTGTTTAGCTTGGCTTCAACACTGAGCAGTTCCAAAGTGTCACACCAGGGGAGCTAATTAATCCTTTTTGTCGTAAATTGCATTAATTCAGCCTCAGCCAGAGCCCAGCTGACTTTGGGCAGGAGCTTTTCAAGATGAAATACGTGGGGCTCATCATCCTTGCCTAAGGATAACAGGGATGGGACATTCCCAGCCTCTTATCCCACATTGGCTTAACATCTTGTGTGGAGACTTTATTTTAGCAGGTCTGTCTCCATGGAGAAGTGGCTGGCGGACGGTTTTGGGGATGTTGCCTCCTGGAAATATGCAAATGTCCTGAAAATTAAATTGGAATTGTGAAAGCAAATGGGATTTTGTGCAAGGGGGTCTTTTGTAAGAGCTTCAAAGTTAAGTGATACTCTGGGGGATATTTGAGAGCACTGGCTGGGATTGACAAGGGATGGAGGTACAGGATGCAGGGAATGGATTCCCAGAGGGCAGGGATGGATGGGATATTGGAAAGGAATTCCTGGCTGTGAGGGTGGCTCAGGGCTGGGATGGAATTCCCAGAGGAGCTGTGGCTGCCCCTGGATCCCTGGCAGTGCCCAAGGCCAGGCTGGGATAACCTGGGACAGTGGCATGGCAGGGCTGGCACTGGGTGGGATTTCAGGTGAGCTGGAGAGGGACTGGGATTCCCGTGCTTGTGCATCCCAAGGCACACGAGGCTTTTGTTCTGTTCTCTCGGGGCCTAAAGGAGCTCCAGGAGAGCTGGAGAGGGACTGGGGACAAGGCATGGAGGGACAGGACACAGGGAATGGCTTCCCAGTGCCAGAGGGCAGGGATGGATGGGAGATTGGGAAGGAATTCCTGGCTGTGAGGGTGGCTCAGGGCTGGGATGGAATTCCCAGAGGAGCTGTGGCTGCCCCTGGATCCCTGGCAGTATCCCAGGCCAGGTTGGGATAACGTGGGACAGTAGGAGGTGTCCCTGCCCATGCCAAAGATGAACTTTAAGGTCCCTTCCCACCCAAACCATTCCAGGATTCCATGCAGCTTTTCCACCGAAACGCTGAAGTCAGGGTGGCTGTGGCTCCCCGCAGGAATTTCAGCACTCCAACCGTGCCTCTCCTAATTCCCAGAAGCTCCAGGCAGGATGTGGGATATCCAGATGGTGCCTTTGACACCTCCTCCTCACAGCCTGGGCGCAGCTTTGCACATTCTCCCTCCTCTGCCAAGGCTCGGAGCCTGTTCCGAGGTCCTGCCAGTGCAGATGGGCGAGATGTGCTCGGAAAGGCCAAACGACGGCAATTAGCGCTGTTTAAAATTAATGATGGTGGTGATTAAGAGGAGCCGGGAAGGCGAGAGGAGAGGGGGGAATACCTGCTCCAGAAAGAGCCCGGGTGGGTTTAACCATCCCTGATTATATTTTTGTAATGTGAAGAGGCAGATAGAGGGTGGGGAACGAGGGGGTTTATTTACCAGAGTAATAAAAGTTTCCTGGTAATTAATAACGCATTTTAATTAGTGGCTCCAACTGGGAGATTGGGAAGTGAGATTCCTTGCTGGTTCCAGGTCCTGGGCTGGCTGTGAAGAGCAGTGACCTCTGGGCGATGCCATCCTGGGGATTCCTGGGCTGCTCCCACTAACCACGAGCTGTGTCCTTTTCCCAGAGACATCCAGATCCTCTGTGGGAGGGGACAGGGGTGGAATGGGCATGGAGAATCCATAAGTTGGACAGCGCTTGGAGCAGCCTGGACCAGGGGAAGCTGTCGCTGTCCGTGGTCCTTCCCAACCCAAACCATCCCGTGGGTTAGGAGAATTCCTTCTCCCTCTGGCCCCACCGAGAATGGAGCATCCCAAACTGTTTATTCCAAGCCACGAGAGTTTATCTCTGGGAGAAATGGGGATTCCATTTTTTTCCTGAGCTTCTCTCTATTTCTTTTACCCAAGGTTGTGTCATCTCAAGCCTTCCTGCCAAAAGGCTTCCAGCCCCCCTGGTTTCAGGGTGGATCCAAAGGAGGCGGAATTAGAGGAGGAAGAGATGGGAGCCCCATCAGCTCCAGCTCCTGCAGAGGAATAAATCGACAAATGTCGAGCTCTGCCCAGGATTATGTAACACAGGAGCTGCTGGCTGGCTCTGAGAGCAGGAAATTGTGTGGTTTGTGTGACAGATCCCAGAAAAAGAGAGGAATTAAGGGATTTGTGTGGGTGATTTGTGCTTGCGAGGCCTGTCCTGCAGACGGACACACGGACAGAGCCAGAGGTCTCAAATTCCCTTTTACTGCACTCACATCAGCGCCAGCTGACAGCGATGCCAGGACGATTTTTTGCCTTTTATACCCCTTTTATACAGTTCTCATCTATTTTGGTTTTGCCCACATACTTGTAACTCTTTAAGTCTGGTGACTTGGCTGAGACCAACTGCTCCGTTAGGCCAGGAGAGCAAACATCCTGGAAGCCCCAGACACCAAGGTCCTTCCTGGAACACATCCTGTAACTCAGACAGGCCCATCCGGGGGGGAATCCCTCGGGATGGAGGATTCATTCAGGTCTCTCCTTGGGGAATCTTTGATAGAAATGTTAATTTGCAAGGCCTGTAAGTGATACACGCAGTGTGTGCATTTTTGGGGCATCCCACCTGGACCAAGTGCTGCACCCAAGTTGAAATAAATTGAAATAAATAAATAAAATTTTACCTTGGTATTGAAATAAATATCAAGGTAAAAACCCCTTTTTCCCCCATAAATCATGTTTTGGTTTTAATTTTAATTCCAGGGAAAGGCAACAACAGAGACTGGAGGAAAACCAAGGAAAAGTGGTTCCTGGAGGCAGGGATCTTGTGATTTCTGGCTCCCCACACGTCCCTCACCTCCAAGGCTCCCCGTGGTGGGAATGGGCTGGTCCATGTGCCTGTGGATGATCAGGTAAATCCAAAAGGGAAGAAATGGCCTGGGTGGTCATTCCTCACGGACTTTGGAGAGTCCTGCAGGTGCAGGTGTGGCCAGGGGTTGTTAGAATCCTGCAGGAATGTGTCAGCTCTGTCACCTGAAGGGAAATGAGCGGGATGAGTTCAGAACACTCATAAATCTGGAATCAATCTCTCTGGCAGGAGAGAGCAGCGGGAGAGAAACGGGTTTGTCCTGGTTTTTGAGACTTTAAATTAACTTAAATTACGATTTCGGCCTTTTCTCTGAAGACTTTGGGCTGTCATTTATCTCAAAAGGAAAAGGAGGGGTGGGAGCCTCCACAATGCTTCCTCGGGCTCCGGAGTGTGGCCATGTGGAATTGGAAGCTGCTGAAGTTTCAGAGGTCTCAGGAGGAAATCCAGAATAGCTCAGTGGCCTTTGCCCCCAGCTCACTCAGCTCATTGTCAGAACAGGGCTGGGATTGGAGCAGAGCTCCCAAAGTTCCTCTCAGGGGTCCTTCTCTGATCCGCTGCCTCTTCTTTCCTCCCTTTTTAGAGCTGCCCCCTTGAAGTTTCCTCTCTCCAGCACAGAAATGTCACTTGGGGAGGGAGGATTTGCAAGAGAAGTTAATCAGAGCGAGGGTCAGCTCGGAGTGTCACCAACCCTTCAGCAGGTGGGGACAGTCTGAGTGCCAGTGCTGACCTAGAGCACGGCTCTCGTTTGAGATCAAATTGGAATTTAGGGAAAATTTCTTCCAGTCCCGGCCGTGGTGGAGTCCCCATCCCGGGGAGGACTGAGTGTGGCACATGGGGACATGGGCAGTGCTGTAGTCAATCTCAGAGGCCCAAACAACTCCAGGATTGTTTTTCCTGATCCTGTGAGTGCAGCCACAGAGCTCCATGCAGGCAGAGCAGCCAAAAGTCTCAGCACCATGCACAGCAGTTTGTGGGGAAGGTGCACCAGGAACAGGGATAGGTGGGATATTGGGAAGGAATTCCTGGCTGGGAGGGTGGCTCAGGGCTGGGATGGAATTCCCAGAGCAGCTGTGGCTGCCCCTGGATCCCTGGCAGTGCCCAAGGCCAGGCTGGAGCAGTCTGGGACAGTGGGAGGTGTCCCTGCCCATGGCACGGGGGTGGAACGAGATGATTTAAGGTCTTTTCCCACCCAAACCATTCCAGGAGTCTATGGAGCAGCTGTTCCTCATCATCAGAGCCCCTGAGCTGCTGTGGGAGGAGGGAACTGGGCGGGTTTGGGTTTTGGGTCCATCCATCCCTCCCCTCATCCATCCATCCATCCCTCCATCCATCCATCCATCCATCCATCCATCCATCCATCCATCCATCCATCTATCCATCCATCCCTCCCCTCATCCATCCATCCCTCCATCCACCCACCCNCCATCCCTCCACCCACCCACCCACCACAGTTCTCTCCTTCCATCTCTGGATCAAGAGCCCATCCCAGTGTGACCAAAACTCATCTCCACAGCTCCAAACTCCAGTCTAACTCCAAACTGAAGTTTAGGCTTCATTTTTAGCCACAACCTGCTCTGCTTTTGGTTTGGGTGACAAAGCTGGGGACAGGTCTGGAGCCCCAGGAGCGGCT